>JAQHUG010000231.1:746525-787940 GCA_028555095.1 Dicrostonyx torquatus | reverse complement strand
GGGTTAGTTTAGATGTGAGAGATAGCCAAGAAAAGGCTAGAGATAATGGGCAAGGCAGAGTTTAAATGAATACCGTTCTCATGTGGTTATTTCGGACATAAGCAAGCAACTAGCGGCTGAGCGGGCTAGCAGCTGGAGGCTGGGAGTTGGGTGCGGGGAACACAACACGCACCTCTCCACTCATTTACAATAGGCAAGCATATAATTCAGTTGGTAGAGAATTGGCCTGGATTGGATCCCTAGTATCAAATATGTTTCAGTGGCATGCACCTGTAATTCTAGCACTCAGGAGGCAAAGGCTGGAGGATAAGTAGTTTAAGGTTATCCTCTGCTCCACCTTGAGTTTGAGGCCAGTTTGGGATCCATGAGAACCATTTCAAAAAGAAAAACCATAAAAACAAAACCATCTATCTAAACTCAGATGGGACAGATTCTGACAACTCACAATATTTGGAGCATCTACTCCCAGGACTCCCCTTACTTCTCATGTCAGTGTGAGACTCAGAGTTATGAGCTAGGATCAGGAACCCCACATACCAGAGGCACAGAGCTCATAAGTGCTCAGGAGAAGGCAGGGGCAGAGCCGAGTCGTCCTCTTCCCCTACGTCCTGCTCATGTACTGTTTTCTGAGGAGTAAGAACAAATTTTTCATGGCTAGAGATGTATAAAAATGGCTGTCAGCAGCAGAAAAATTAATGAACTGGTTGTTTAGCCACACCTGGGTAAGCTTTAATAAAAGAGAATGTTGTATGAAACCACAGGTGTGTACAAGTAAGTTTTCAAGATGACTTCAAGGGGTCAGTGATTCCGCTTCCAGTCTGCCATTGAGAAGCCTGTTCACAAGAATGACAGCTTACTTTTTTGAGCTATGTGTGAAAGTAGCCTGGACTGAAGATCTGCAAGGAGCTCACTGGCTGCACAAAACCAATCATTCTGTGCCTGAGGTGCTCAGTAACCCTGCACAGCAATCTCACAGTGTACTTCCCCTTCTTCTAAAGGGGCTCCAAGCAACCCTATGTGCTTGTCCCATGACACTTCCCACTGGGGAACAGCAGACTTGGATAAGGACTGGGACTTAGGTATCTTTCAGCTGACTGACTGATAACCCCAGGTATTGAGAACAGTACCTTGACAGGTAGTGAGTGCTCAGTATGTACTCACCTCAAATGACTTCTGTGTCAAGCTGACTTCAGGAACTGAGAATTTTAATTCTGTGCAATGTAAAAACCAGATTTCAGTGTGGTGCTCTGCTCTATAGTGCTTGGGAAGCTGTGTTCAGGGTCTCATTACAAGAAATGAGGGTAACTAAATTCCTATTTCTAAGTTGGGGTTTCTACTGTTGTGAAGAGACACCATGACCACAGCAACTCTGTAAGAGAAAGATTTTATTGGGGCTGGCTTATAGTCCAGAGTTTAGTCCATTACCATCATGGCAGCACACAGGCAGATATGGTACTAGAGAGAGGTAGCTGAGAGTTCTACATCTGGATCCAAAGGCAGCAGCAAGAAGAGAGCAAACCACTGGGTCTGGCTTGGGCACTTGAAACCCCAAAGCCCACCCCCAGTGACTCACTTTGTCCAACAAGGCCACACCTGCTCTAACAAGGCCACACCTCCTAATGCTACTCCCTAAGCATCCAAATATTTGTGCCTATGGGGCCACCCTTATTTAAACCACACCATGAGACCCAGCTAATGATGAGTAATCTTTCTTTTGCTATAGAATGTTATGCTCTATATAAATAAGAAAAGACTACAATTGCAGGTCTTTGTTTTTGTAGAATGCCAAAGAAAAGGAAACAGATTTTTTTAAAAAAAAAAATGTTATACCAGGGGCTGGAGTGATGGCTCAGAGGTTAAGAGCACTGACTGCTCTTCCAGAGGTCCTGAGTTCAATTCCCAGCAACCACATGGTGGCTCACAACCATCTGTAATGATATCTGGTGCCCTCTTCTGGCCTGCAAGCATATATACATACAGAACATATTGTGTGTGTGTGTGTGTGTGTGTGTATTTATAAATAAATCTTAAAAAAAAATAACATGATTTATAGTGTGGTTTAAAAAAAATGTTATACCTAGTTCATCAACTAAAGCCTTGCAACAGTCTGATGCAAAGGGCACTGAATAGCTAGAGGTAGATCTGTGGGGACTCACCCCCTCAACATCCCCAGGGCCACAGTAGGCCGCTGACAACCTATCCACATCCCTCACACAGTCATTCTAAGGCTCAGTGGGTGTGAAGGAAGCAGATTCAGGAAAGAGAAGCCACAGGATGGGCACAGCAGGTCTGTGTGCTGCATACTTACTAGCCATGAGAGCCTGAGAAAACCACCTGAGTAGAGTGCCCAGGACAGGAGCCCAGACAAGTGGGGACCAGGGTTATAGGAATGGGGGAACAAGAATGTGGCAGAGGCACTGCCAGAAGAATGGGGCTTCTTGGTGGGAAGGTAAGAATATTCTGAAATTAGAGAGTGCTGCTAGCTAACTGTAGACTAAAGTCACTGGGCTTGTACTTTAAACGGAGTGAATTTTGCATCTTAATAGAAAATCTTGATGTAAACTAATACAAAGTAATTTACTCAAAATAATGCAATTTAAATTTGATTAGCTTGTGATACCTAATATATACAGCAGGTTACATTTACCTTAATGCTGAAGCTAGACAGTGCTGCAAGCTCAGGACCGTGCTTGCCATGAGGGGCACAAGATTTTCATTTTTATCCCAACAGTCCTCAAGCTCAGAAAGCAAACAAATATGCTTAGGTGAGAAATGCGACCCAGGCAGGCACAAGAAGGCAAACACCCACCCTCCCTCCACAAGCCATGTCAACCATCTGAATTAAGTCATAGTTTTCATTTACTTCCAACAATTTATCCTGAAGAATTCTCGTCAGCACGTAAAAGCCTGAATTATTTATTATTCTATACATTTTGTTGAGTTATCTTTCACTCATGCTGCAATCTTCTGAATTTCACTACACAGCTTAATACTGATAGTAAAAAACTATTTTTTTACTTGTAAATAGTGTGAACAAGTTTCTCCACAGGGATACTGACAATACAAAGATGACATGCCACATGAGTTTTCTTTTTCTTTTCCTTCCTTTCTTTTTTGAGACAGGCTTTCTCTATAAAACAACCTTGGGTATCCTGAAACTCACTCTGTAGACCAGACTGGTCTTGAACTCACAGAGCTTCATCTGCCTCTGCTTCCTAAGTGCTGGGATTAAAGGCATGTGTGGCTACCACCTGGCACATAATTTTGTTAAATTACACTAATTTATAAGGGGAGCTCAAGGGGCAGTGAGTGTATGCTATGGCATATATATGCATGCATGTGAGAAGGTAATTTACATGAGTCGGTTCTCTCTGTCCATTAGGTAAGTCTCAGGAATCAAACTTCAGTCAGCAAGTCTGGCAGCAAGAGCCCTTACCCACTCCACTGAGCCATCTCTCTGGCTTCCATGTACCGCTGTGTGTATGCAGTACTGGGATTAAAGGTATGTATTATCTATCATGCATGGCACATATCTTTTTTAATTGCAAAGCTAACAAAATGTCTAGCTGCATTTCTTAAAACATACACACAAACTGGGTATAGTAACTGTGCTTCTACAGACAATAAACTTAAGCCAAAAGACTTAAAAAGACTAGCTGGGAGGTGGTGGTGCACACCTTTAATCCTAGCAACACAGGAACTCAGTCTGTGAGTTCGAGGCCAGCCTGGTCTACAAGAGCTAGTTCCAGGACAGGTTCCAAAGCTACATAGAGAAACCCTGTCTCAAAAGGAAGAAAGAAAAGAAAAGAAAGAAGAAAGAGAAAGTAAGACAGACAGATTGATTTAAAAAGACCATGCTCTCTAGCCCAATTAGGAGAGTCTGGTCTCTCACAGAACACTCAGTATCAGTGACAGGCTACACTGTCAGAGGCTGAATAATACCCTAATAATCCTGATCAGAACATTTATTCCAGCACCTTTCCCAGTTTCCAATTCATAATATTTTGTTGAGTCGGCCTCAGAAAGCTTCTTTCAAGATGTTCTGTTCACAATGGCAAAGTTCAAATGTACACTCAAGTTAATTGAACCACAGACTAGAGGAGCTCCTTCATAAGAGGGAAGGAACATGGGCAAAGCCCTGAATGATCCTCTGTGCTTTTTAGCACATAAATTAATAGGATAGTCTTAAAATTCATGTGTAAATCTAAGAGGTCTAGAGCAGACAAATGCTGAGAAAGAATAAGACTCAATTCAGCTCAGCAATGAGGACTCTGGTATTAGTCTAAGAGCAGCAGAGCTGAGTTGGAGGTTACTGGTTAGCAGCTGATCTTCACCGTCCCTCCCAAGTGGTCAACCCTGTTGAAGACACTGCTTGGAAGAATAAGTGGTAGGTTCTAAAACCTCTCTAGGTAGGATCTTTTCTTTGCTTAGAACTAATGGACCATGTGATACCAGACACATATTGTGATCATGTGCAAAATACACAGAGCCATGAAGTGACGAGTGACAACTTCAGTCAGAGTCAGTGTGCTGCTCTTTCCTCGTATCCTCCCACCTCTTTTTTGTTTTTTGTTTTTGTTTTTTTTTTTCTGTGACAGGGTTTCTCTGTGTAATCCTGGCTGTCCTGGAACTTGCTGCTCTTAGACTAATACCAGAGTCCTCATTGCTGAGCTGAATTGAGTCTTATTCTTTCTCAGCATTTGTCTGCTCTAGACCTCTTAGATTTCCACATGAACTGGCTGGCCTCGAACTCACAGAGATCCACCTGCATCTGCCTCTGAGTGCTGGGATTAAAAGCATATGCCACCATCGCCTGGATCCTCCCGCCTCTCTTAAAATGCAAATATCACCTGAACTTTCTGTTCCTAAGTCTTTTACTAGCATTCATACTTTAAAATGTTTGTTTTATGTGTAAGAATATTTTGCCTACATGTATATCTCTGCATGTCTGGTGCCCAGAGGAAAGTGTTGGATCACCTGGAACTACAATTCTAGACAGTTGTGAACTACCATATGAATGCTAAGAATCAAACCAGGATCTCTGCAAGAGCAGCCATCTCTCCAGCCCCTTGCCTGTTTTATTCATACACAGCCTCACATAGTTCAGGCTGGCCTCAAGCTTAATATGCAGCTGAGGATGACCTTGAGTCCTTAATATTCCTGCCTCTACTTCTGAAGTGCTGGGGTTATAGGTGTGAGCTACCATATCTAGTTCACATTTCTCTTCTTATCAATAATCTATCACCAGCATTATAAAAATTTTCCATTTTTACTGTGGGATGCACATATTGCTGCTACAGTAATGGTTACTTATTCTCAACGGTGCTCCAGTTCCTGTATTCTGCACAGTCAACTCCAAATATCTTGACTCATTTCTTTTGAGGTTCTTGACAAATTCCTCTAAGGCACACACCCCAGACTAGGGTTCCAGAATTGGCAAATACAGTCTTCAGGTCAAATACAGACAGCAGCCTAGTTTTCTAAGGTATTAAACTCAGAATAATTTTCAGGTTTTACAATGTAAAAACAAAGCCAGGCAGTGGTGGCTCATACCTTAAATCCCAGCACTTGGGAAAGTAAAGGCAGGCAGGTCTCTGTGAGTTCGAGGCCAGCATGGTCTACAAAGTGAGTTCCAGGACAGCCAGAGCTACCTAAAGAAACCCTGAACTGGGCATGGTGGCATGTGCCTTTAATCCCAGCAGGTGGATCTCTGTGAGTTCAAGGCCAGCCTGGTCAAAGAGCTAGTTCCAGGATAGGCTCCAAAGCTACAGAGAAACCCTCTCAAACAAACAAACAAACAAAACAAAAGGCCATGTGATAAAAAGCAACCTGGGTTTTGCACTTATGGAAACTGTGATACTCTTAGCCCTGACTGTTAGAAGTGAAGAGAAAGCAGGTTGCAGAAAAGGTCAGCTTCATAATTCCAAAGAATTCTCCTGGAAGATGTACACACTCCCACAAGCAGCACAAGACTGTCCATCTGTAGCTGCAGGTGTTAATGAAGCTGCAGCTACAGATCTCTGCATTTCTGCCAGGCTACCTGTGGGTAGGAGAAACTGCTTCCTCTGCTCTTGACCACAATTAAAACAAAAGTCTTCTGTGAGCTCAAAACAAGGAAGGGAGTTAGAAATGGAGCTCAGTGGCTACCTAGCATGTTTGAGGCTAGCCGAAGTTATACAAGACCCTGTTTTCAAAACTGTGGAGTGGGAATGCTCAGTGGATAAAGACATTTGCCAAAAAGAAAAAAAAAATCTGACAACCTAAGTTTGATTCCTGAGACCTAGATGGTAGAAGGAGAACTGACTCTCTAGCTGTCCTCTGATCTTCACACATGTGCCATGGCAAGTACACCCTCAATATCATATCCCAGCATGTGTGTGCATACGGACAGGGCAACTAAACCTTCAATTACAATATCATTTATCCATATTTCTTGCTTTGGTCTTTGGTCATTTATAGAAATTTGACAAAATATTTGTTTTATGGTCTGTCCTGAAAATTTTATCTACTGAAGCTGTTCTGTCATCCAGAGCAGTATGGTTTTTAACAACAGGTATTAGGTCTATTAATTGGTCTGTGAAGGAGTTTCCCCCATGCTGACAGGGAATGACTGAAGCAAAATTAACATGGGGCCTACAAGAGCTGCCCCCACAAGTAATTTACTGATGGCAAAGGGTTACCTTGCCTGTCCCTTGTTGAACTGCATTCATTTGTCCAGTGTCAGCCTTTGCCACACTTTCTGCAAACTCTAGAAAGCTAAGGCCTTCTGTTTGGATTATCTCTTAAAACAAAATAAAACTGTTTGAGTTTCTAGAAACACCTTGCCTACAATTCCTTTTTAGATGACCTTGTTTAGCACAATTAAAACATCTGACATTGATTTTTCTTAAATTTTTTACAAATCATTTCTCCTCTCCAAGTATGATCATGAGTATAAGATTCCATATCAACCATAGTTCATATCCATTCATCTATGGGTGCTGATCTCACTTTTACCCTTTTGCATTGTGAATTAACCTTTTTCTATTTACAGATGAAGTCAATCTTTGTAAAAAAAAAAATCAGCAAGGCAATGGTTGTATATAAACTCTCTCTCTCTATGAGTGATCTTTAAATACTTCAAAGGCATACATTTAAAATGCTTTAATAACATAAGCCTTTTCTTGACAATGAGACAAAATCTGCTCCTGGCAGCACCAATCCACATTATGAAAAAAAAAAAAAAGGATGTTGGGCATTGAAGAACCTCTGTGTGGAGTTTACTTTCTTTGTGGCAAAAGCTAGTCATATGGGTAAGAAACTGCCCTTTCCTCGACTGCTGACAGTATGCTATCCAAACTGAACACTCAGGACACACAAAAAAGTGACTGCTGAACTTTGCCAAGAAAGGGTAGAATAGTCCTTAAAATTTCCTGCTTCTCAGAAAAGTTGGCCAGATATTCTAGGCCTGTAATCCAAAGTTGGATGCCTCAACATTGCAGTAACTGTCGAGGCAGCCAGCTGTTTCTGTCATTTCTTACAATTTTGGAAGTTGCTTGTTCTGTACTTTCTGTTTACTCAGGTAATCTATCTTTCTCAGGTCTTTGGGGGGTTGGGGACTAGATAGCTACAGTTACAGCTCTCCTTAATCATGGTAGAAAGTAAATTAGTTATGAAACATTGAACTCATGGGAAGAGTACAATTAATAGAGTATTTTCTCAAAATTTGCAAATACAAATGGATTGGACATTGTGACTGTGTCTCTTACTTGATAATTGTTCTTGCTGGATATAGTTTCATTTTGTTAAAGGTTAATACCTTTCCTTTCTATTTAGTATTTAGACAATACCTGATAATGTTTTCTTTTTTTTTCCTTTTTTTCTCCTTTTCTTTTTTAGTTTTTTGAGACAGAGTTTCTCCTTAGCTTTGGAGCCTGTCCTGATCCTCACTCTGTAGATCAGGCTGTCCTCGAACTCACAGAAAACTGCCTATCTCTGTCTCCAGAATGCTGGGATTAAAAGTGTACACCACCACCACCTGGCAATCATTTTTATTGTATATAGTTTTACTTTGCTAGAATTAGAACCTTTCTGTTATTTTTTTTAACCTTTCTTTTTTAATTAGACAAAAATGGGGAAATGTTATGGGAATTTGGTCTGTCTTAAGGTCTGATGTTCAACAGAATTAGACGTTGGTTAGAGATATGGAGTTCATATTCAGCTGGCCCAAATGGAGTTCCCTGGTGAACTTGGGAGAAGGGAAAGAGAGGCCCTTGGAGGAAGATGCGTGTAGGCAGATGCTGCTCATTCGTTCCCAGCTTCCCAGACCTGAAATAATCACACAGTAACAATATTATTTGCAATATTGTTGGCCAGTAGCCCACTCTTCTTATTGGCTAGCTCTTATATCTTAAATTAACACATTTCTAGTAATCTGTGTACCACCATGTGGTTGTGGTCTACTGGTAAGGTTCCGACCGGTGGTCACAAGGCATCTCCCTGATTCTACATACTCTCTCCTCCTCTATCTGCCTGGAATTCCCACCTTGCCCTATTCTACGCTGCTATAGGCCTAAAGCAGGTTCTTACTAACCAATGGTATTCATAGCATACAGAGGGAAATCCCACATCAGAAGCAGGCAGGGCAGGGCAGGGGAGGGGGTATGCAGGCCTTTCAAGCCAGGAAGTGGACAGTGGTGGTATATTGTGGCTACTTGCATTCTCTCAGATTTATATTTTTAATATTTACCTCTGAGTTTTATTTTTTAATAGATAATAAAAAATTGCAATACAATTCTGTCTCAGGAAAAAAAAAAAGGGCAGGAGCTCCTAAAGTTAAGATAGCTGCATCAGAAATTCCCATGTCCCACCTGTAAGCTATGCACTATCATGAGAAAAAATAGCAATATCAGTCTTTAAAACCTCTCCAAACAGAAGACTGTAGAAATTTTTGATTAGATGTCATGATTGGATAAAAATACTTTAATTTCACTTATTTTTTCACGGTTACAGACACAGTATACCTCTGTCCTAAAATTTAGTTTTAGCAATCATAAGCTAATGAAATTCTATATTTATAATCCTATTGAAGAAAATTTATGATGTATAGTGATATATTGTTTGTGTTTTAATAAATAAAGCTTACTTGAAGATCAGAGGGCAAAACTAGTCCACCATACAGACTAGGCAGCAATGACACACACCTTTAATCCCAGCAGCCACACTAGTTAGCCATAGAGGCTGGGTGGTGGTCATGCATACGTTTAATCTCAGCACTAGAGAAGAATATAGAATGGGAGGAGACAGGTTTCAGGCTCAGGCTCAGTCTGAGAATTTGTGGAAGCAGGATGGCCCATTCTGGTCTAAGGTAGAGCAAAGAGCCAGTGGCTAGCCACTTTGCTTTTCTGATCTTCATTTTGAACTCTGATATCTGTTTCTGGGTTTTTATTATTCATGTTACAATGCTGTTTCAGTCAAAGGCATTAAGGATGGTGTTTGAAGCAACTTTTAGGGTTCTGTCAACTAACATTTAACAGACTGAACTGGAAAAGCAACATGGAGTTTCCAATTCCCAGAAACTGAACACATACAAATAAATCTGTGTAATATGGCAGATCACCCACAAGATGGAAACCCAAGGCTATCACTGACACTTCTGCTTCCATCCTTCTGGAAAACAAGTGGGAAAAGAATGTTTTCTTCCAACATATGAAGAGTTAGCTTTAACTAAACAGAAAACAGCACCCCTAGACAAGGAGTTGCAGTGAAGGGAGTTGCATTTCTAGAATATGGCATTTATCACTCATATACAACGGGACCCTGAAGAGGAACCAAGGCCAGCAGTGAGCATAAGCAGCAGCCCCAGAGTCCGCATCCTCGCACTGCTATATTGTAGGACTCTATGCTGTCCTTCAAGCAAACTTAGTGCTTTATTCTTCACTATGTGCTATAATTTCAGGTGGAAATCTACTGCGTCTGACGGCCTTGTTTTACCCACCATTATGTGTCCTCTATGTGAGGACAGCTTCACAGAGTCCAGCCCGCTGCTGTGGGTGCTAGGTTCTCATGTGTCATACAGCAGAATAGATAATGACTTCACACTTGTAACTTCAGCATTATGGTCTCTACTCCTGTGATCTTGCTTCATTTTAATTCTGAAGCTTAGAAACTAGAAACAAAAGTACATTTGCTGACAAAAGAGTATTCCAAAGAACTGGAAAGTCCGGGGAAAACCAAAAAAGGGAAGCATCAGATAAACAAAGAAAATGGCCCCTACTGCAGAGCACAAGAGTGAAGATCATGTGAACATGTGAGCAGAGCATAAACACCCATGTTTCACTAGCTGTGGCTGTTCTGTTACTGTTATGACCAAAGCAACTGAAGGAAGGGTTGATTTTAGCTCACAGTTTGAACATGCAGTTCAAAATGGTGGGGGAGGCATGGCAGCAGGAACATGTGGCAGCTGGTCACATTGCATCTGCAGTCAGGTAGTAGAGATGAATGCTGGTGCTCAGCTCACTTTCTCCTTTTAATATATTCTACGACCTCAGCCTATGAAGTAATGCAGTCTATACACATGGTGGTCTTTTAGTAAGCCTTTCTGGAAACATGCTCATAAACATACCCTGAGGTCTGCTTCCACACCTCTAATCCAGTCAACTTAACAAGATTATTAAAAGTCCTGGTTCAAAGAGAGAATGAGAGACACAGACCAACCCACACAAACTTACAGGAGCAAAAAAAACTAAATTACAGATAATAGCTTACAACTATAAGAAAATAGCAGTTACTTGTAGCTCTGCATTACGCCTTGGTTCATATAATATACTATGTAAAGATTTATTTATTTAGCCGGGCGGTGGTGGCGCATGCCTTTAATCCCAGCACTCGGGAGGCAGAGGCAGGCAGATTTTTGTGAGTTCGAGGCCAGCCTGGTCTACAAGAGCTAGTTCCAGGACAGGCTCCAAAGCTACAGAGAAACCGTGTCTCGAAAAACCAAAAAAGAAAAGAAAAGAAAGAAACTAGAGCTAATAGGTCAAGCAGTGATTTAATTAATATGTTTCTGTGTGGTTATTTTTGGGCTGAGCAGCTGGGAACAAACCAAGCAGCCTCCCCACAACAGCTCCCCTGGCCCATAGCTGTAGTCCTGCCATCTAGACAGAAAGGTAGGAGCAGGACCCAAAGCTCAAGCCACTGTGTAAGTGTCCTGCAACAGACAGCACAAGAGTGAGGTGAGAGGAGAGAGAGGAGGCTGTAATTCCCTTACCTAGAGTGTTGCCTTTACAGGAAAATGGATTCAAAGAGCAAAAACATTAAGGCTACATTAAGGAGAGCTTACAATGTTTAAAACTTTAGAATAAAATGTGGTATTTGAGTTGGGAGCTTTCAACACTCCTTCCATTCTCCCTTAGATTCCCCCTTTTCTGCTGGGTTTAAACTCTGCTCCAGGTCTAATTCAAATCTTCTGCCCCCTTCACTGAACACTTGACACTGCCGCACCTAGGGAGGGCATGGGGTTAAGAAAGAAGACAGCTCTTCCTCTCCATTCTGGAAAATGGTGAGAAACTGTAGATACCTATTTTTTGGTCACTGTGAAGGATTAGGAATAGAAGCTCAGATTTTTAAAAAGTATTTAATTGTGACTTGGAATCATGAAAAGGTTTTGTAAAGTCACAATACAAATAAAATGAAAAAGATCCTCTTCCCTTAAAAAAAAAAAAGTGAAACACATGCATTAACTATGTAACCATTTGATGATGTGGCAAGGGAATGGCTCATCTTAGCAAGGTCTTCTGTTGCTGTGACAAAATACCACAACCATAGTAACTAAGGGAAGGAAGGGTTTATTTGGGCTCACAGTTTCAGAGGGTTAGCCCACGACAGGAAGCACAGCACAGAGCAGGAAGGCATGGTACTGGAGCAGTGGCAGAGAGCTTACATTTTAATCCATGCGCGGGAGGCAGAAAGAAAGAGACAGGAATGGCATGAGTCTTTTGAAACCTCAAAGCCTACCCTCAGTGACACACCTCCTCCAATGAGGCCACACTTCCTAGTCCTTTCCAAACAAACCACGGGTTCACCAACTGAAGACCAAGTAATCAAATATATGAGTTCAAGGGGGCCATTTTCTTTCAAATAATCACATGATTCAAGTGACTTAAAAGGGCAGCTCTTTGGCAGTCCAATGATACAAAGAACTGCAGGAAATATAAAGCTATGTTCGTAGTATAATGTTTGTGATAGGCTGCTGGTATTGTCATTTAAAACAACCACACACTTGAACAGGTTAAAACAACTGAGTGAATATGCTAAGTCTTTAGGAACCAAGATTTTCAGCATGAGA
Source organism: Dicrostonyx torquatus (assembly GCA_028555095.1). Taxonomy (NCBI): domain Eukaryota; kingdom Metazoa; phylum Chordata; class Mammalia; order Rodentia; family Cricetidae; genus Dicrostonyx; species Dicrostonyx torquatus. The sequence goes on along the minus strand of JAQHUG010000231.1, from coordinate 775,618 downwards.
GGAAAAAAGACAAATATAAAATCAACAGAGTAAAACTCAAATATTCCTAAATTGCCAATGGAGACTGAACACATTGTGGTCTCCAGGACCAGAACAGGAGCATTCATGGCAATAAGTTCCCACATCGTGAGTGTGCCCACAGCAAGAGTCCCAGGGCTCCAAGGTCCTACTTCCCACACAAGAAACCAGAGCTGCTGAGAGAAAGAAGGCAGCTGCAGGTGGCAGTAAAGAAGCTTTAAGATGAGTAGAGAACACCTAAAGAGACCAGAAAGCAAGGAGGGCAGGCTTTGTCGCAGACTGAACACTGCACCTAGAAATCAGGAAGCTCTGCTGGCCAGAAATGGCATCTGACTATCTCTAAGCATACCTGAAAATACGACTCAATTCACAAGAAACTGGCTACATACAAGTGATAGTAGAACCATATAGCTGAGGACTTACAGAAATAAAGACTCAGGCATATATTTTCCTATTTACTATTTGAACTGTCCCTTGAGGTAAGCAAATAATGAGGGAACTACTGATACAATAATGCAGAAACATTTCAGTTATTCAAGGAAGAATACATGACAAAGATAGAATGGAAGCATTTTGCAGACTCTAGTGACTGAACAGAGGTGCAGACATTGTGCCTCTGGACAAGAACATACCAGCTTACAAGGAGGGCTGTTGAAGCCAGGGAACCAGCCTCTGCATATACCCATCTGTCACATGTTCAGTGCCAATGGCCAAAGCCAGGCAGGGAAAGCTCTCGTAACAATACAACCAGCCTGAAATTCACAGCACAAAAACTCCAGGGAATCTGGGTGGAGAAGATTATAATGACTGAGGAGACTTACTGGCTATTAGCCTACTTCACAGACAGAAAAAACTGTTAACTATGGGATGGGGGTGGCACTGTGATGCTACTGGATTTAGAAAGGAAACTTAAGTGACAGTTTTCTGGCTACTTTTTTTTTTTAATGCTCATAAAGTTTTATTGGGACACAGTTTTCTGCTACAGGGGCAGAGATTATTAGTTAAAACAGACTGCATGACTCCCAAATCCTAAATTATTTGCTATCTGGTTCTTCATAGGAAAAAAAAAAGTATTTTTTGCAGACCTTTAAAAGTTGTAACAAAGAGACTTGTTTGAATTTTTGGAACAGGGTCTTGCTGTGTAGCACTGGCAGGCAGTAATTATGTATGTTCTGGCTACTTTTTAACTGATCAAAAGTAGCCATGTATTAACTTTCACTTTGCAAATACTTCAAACCCTTTTTGTATTTATCTTAATGTTGTAATATATTATGGGTTCTTAATTCCAAGTATAAAATGTCACTCAATCATCATCATACTAGAAGCAGTCATGTCCTTTCCTTTTTTTATTTTTTTTTAATCACAAATTAGAGATTAGAACAGTATTTTTTTTTCCTCTTTCAAGTCCCTATTGAAAGATGTTAAGGCAAAGGCACAGTCATGTGGAGCAGTGGCCAGCACGCCAGCAGGGGGCATGCTTCTGCAGTGAGATGCAGGGGTAAGAGCTTTCAGAGTGGGCCTGGCAAAGCAGCAAGGCCACTAATCTTGTTTGCTGAAGTTATTAAATCATTCTTTAGCCCCAGAGGCCCTGTCCATTGTGATCACAGTTTAATGCTGGCTTTAAAAAACTGAAAGAGAGCTGAAGAAATGGATCAGTGGTTAAGAGCAGTACTGCTTTTAAAAGGGTCCTGAGTTTGGATCCCAGCACCCATTTCAGGCAACTCACAAGTGCCTGTACTTCCAAGCTCCAAGTTATCTTTATTCCCTCTTCTGGACTTCACAGCCATCCTGCATTCTGACGCACAAACCCCAAAACACACACACACACAGTTTTTTAACACACACACACACACACACACACACACACACACACACACACAGTTTTTTAAAAAAGAAAGAAAATAAAGCTAGATACAGTCAAAAACAAACCAAACCCAGGGGCAGATCTGCAGATCTTCAACAACTGCCTAAAAAGGAAACTGCTATGGCTAAAAGCCAGCAAGTTCAGCATGTTTTAGAACTACATTATTTTTATGCAAAGCAAAAAGGTAACAGTTTAAAAAAGAAGTCTGCCCACATTAAAAATTCCTAGCAGCATACCTGTGTCATATGCTGTAAGGAGGTTCAGGGAGGGTAGGAGGGAGAAGCTTCCACAAGATACCAAGCAGTGCCAACCTTACCCTTCAAGTAATGGAGATCTTGTACCTGAGAATCAAAAAGAAGGCCTGGTCAGCTTTAAAGCAGCTGGAAAATGTTAAAAGCTCTAAAATACAGAATTTCAGAGCATACATTTTTATACAATGAAAGTTCACAATAAATATTTTTAATCATTCTATATGGACATGTACTATGATTTTTCTACACTTTAAAGATCACACCATGCATTATAAAGTTTGATTCCTTTTTCCTTTAAGTCTCTTTTATGCTAAACTATTACATACACACAGCAAAGTTGAGGTAACATTCATACAGTGTTACCATGGTTGTTACACAGTAAGCCTAGTACCACCCTGGTCAGGTAATGAAGTGCTGCCAGAACTCCAGAAACATGGAATACTTTGCTCTGAATGCAATGATTCTGTAACCTCCAAGAAACCACTACCTTGGCCGGATAGTGGTGGCGCACACATTAAATCCTAGCACTCAATCAAGAAGGCGGATCTCAGTGAATTTAAGGCCATCCTGGTCTACAGAGTGAGTTCCAGGAAAGCATGGACTAAACGGAGAAATGCTTACTTGAAAAACTAACTAACTAACTAAATAGATAGATAGAAAAAAAGAAACCATTACCTTAACCTTTATGGTTGTAGTTCTTTGCTTTTCTTACTACAGTTAAAATCCAGGTAAACAACCCTAGAACATACTACGGTTTTCTTTCTTATTTTTGCTTGCTTCTGAATTTTATATAAATAGAATCATATTCTCTCTGTACATCAGGCTGGCTTCAATCTAAAAAAGATCTGCCTGCCTCTGCCTCCAAAGAACTGAGATCAAGGATGTGCTCCACCACGACTGGCTTTGTTGTTTATATTCTCATTTTGCATTTTGTTGTTCTACACTGTTGTTGCTGCAGCTACGACTTGTTTCCATTATCATGTAATATTGGAATATAATACATAACTTGGCTATCTAGTCCTTGGTCCAAAATGCCTGATTAAGTGCAAATATGAACCTCATAAGACCTTTCTGCTAATCTACCTCAAACACACAGGTACCTAGATGTATATACACATCTAGAAGAGTGACTGCTTTATCAGGCAAGTATGGAATTCAGCATCTTCTACAGAAAGCCCAGTATTTCTCACAGCAGCTATAATAATTTGCACTCCTAGAAGAAGAGTTTGAGAGGACCTCTGTTGCTCACTGCTCTCTTTTCGAACAAAACTCATGGGTGTATTAATCCTGCTGACTAAATAGCCACATACTTTTTTTTTGGATATCCTTCTGAACTTCTTCTTCTTCTTCTTCTTTTTTTTTTGGTTATTCGAGACAGGGTTTCCCTGTGGCTTTGGGCCTGTCTGCCTCCCGAGTGCTGGGATTAAAGGCGTGTACCACCACTGCCTGGCTGATATCCTTACAAACCCTTAATACAAACTCTAGATTAACTTGAATAAATTTTAATAAAATTTATATCGAATGATTATTGGGGGCTGCAGACCTCTGGCCTCTTGACTTTCTTTGCCTGCTGGAGTGAACTGAGCAAAACAACTTGTTTACCTGTGACTGCAGCTGCTCTGAGCATGAGACCTTAATAGCAGGGGAGTGGGTTCTGGTGAGGCCTGCAGCTAAAAGATCCCAAGACTCGGGATCAGTTAAGCTTCCCTGGAGCACAATAAACTTGGCATTCTTACATCACAGATGACCTGTGTCCCCGTGTCTCTGTCTGTGTGTGTGTGTTAAGTTTCCAGCTAAGTTCCTGGCTCGCATACCATCCCATAGCAGAGGCGCTAGAGATGATCACTGCACAGAAATTTAATTTTGCAACTAAGCATCTGTTCAGGGTCTTGAACCCGAATTTCTCACCAAGTTTAACTTCCCATGCTGAGCCCACCAGCTTCTGAGCTCTGGGCCTAAAAAAGCACTGACTTGGGCCTGTCTCACCAGAGACGGTCTACTCTCTGAACATGGCCCAAGTCAAACTTTACAATATTTTTACTTAGAGATTCTGTTTCCCACTGAACTTGAACATAAAGAAGCCTGCAGCTGACAATATCACCAGTCGACTCTGAGTAAAGCTTTGACTTGAAAAGAGAGCAAACCCGGAGGACCATGCAAGAAAGACCTTCATCCAGTCAGGTACTTACAGGTGGCCTACCCACTGCTGATACCATTTTAATCATTCTACCTAAAATACTTTCTAGCTTCCACTAATGTTCTTTACTCATGAGTTATGTGAAAGAATTATTTATTTTTGAAATGAGTATTACTATGTAAATTGTAAGCCCTAGCTTGCTTACAATTTACTATGCAGATCAGGCTGGCCCCAAACTTGCCACAATCATCATCCCTCTGCTTTCTGAGTACTGGTATTAGGATTTTATAATTATTATCTTTTCATTCCTGATTTAAAACTTAATTCCATAGAGGTCATAGATTACAATCTGTATTACAACAGTGTTCTGAAATATACTGACACTGACTTGAACTACTATGCAATATTGGCTAGTTTGTTTGTTTATTTTTGGGGGTTGTTTTTTTTTTCCCCCAAGACAGGGTTTCTCTGTGTAGCCCTGACTGTCCTCCCTCTGTAGACCAGGCTGGCCTCAAACTCAGAGATCCATCTACTTCTGCCTCCCAAGTGCTAGAATTAAAGGTGTGGGCCACCACCTCCCAGCCAGATTGGCCAGTTTTTATAAACATCTTTGTGTACTTGAAAGATACCTATGAGGTTAATTTTGAGATATATATAAAACATCAAACCAGAGAGTTAGATGCTAGTTACATTTACTTTTTGCTCATTTGCTCCATCAATTATAGCTATGTTCAAAATCTTCATTGTGTTTATGAATGTGCTCACTTTTCCCAGAACTGCTGTCAATGTCTATTTGACCATTCTGAAGTTATGCTGTTAGGTTTATCTAAGTTTAAAATTAGTTTTCCTCTGAATTGAAACCTTTATAATTACAAACTGTGGAAAGCTTAATATGCCCCCAAATAATTTCCTCAGCCTGATGGTCACACAGGTACATGCCACTGACTAACCCACTCACAGTCCTGTCTGTTGGTTTATGAGCCAAGATCTGCTAATAAAATGTAGGCATAAGTAAAAATAAATAAATAAATAAACAACTTACTTTAGGGCTACAGCCTCCTACAGGTTATAGACTGCTGAGCTAGCTACACATCACCTGGGTGAAAAGTTGTTCTGTATCCCACTAACAATGAAAGGCAATCCTAGGACATATTCCCAGCCTTATGTGACAGTCTGCTCTTTCTGATGGCTTTTTCTGGCTTTGAGGTAGTTCTGATGTGTATGTGGGGTCATTGTGCAGATTCCTGCAGTTCTAAGCAGCTCACCTTTCCCCCAAATTTGCTTTGCTTTGTCACTTTGATGAGGTTGCTGGACTCTGGCCTTTTCCCCCCTTACCTGACGTGTGGAGACTGCCTCTGAACCAGGTAAAAAGCTACCTGAAGGCCAAATCCAACCTGCTGCTGCTACATCCTGAAGTTTTGTTGGAACAAATCTATACTTGTTCGATTACATTCGTGCTTTCATAGAGGAAGCACAAGCGATAGCAGAATGGTCATGACAGAAACCAAGAGGTCCCACAAGCCCAGCACAAGTGCATGTTACTCTTTATACAGGAAATCACGCAGTGCCTGCTCTAGTTAATGAGCTGGGTACTGTGTTCTTGTCCACCTGGTTCCCTGTTTCAGGGGACACAGTCCTAATTTACCCTGCACAAATGTCGGAAAATTGTTTTTACATATTCTGCCTGGTTTCTAAGTTGTTTAAATGGTTTCTAAGTTGTTCTGGTTTTGAGTGAAATAGAAGACTTGCCTCAGGCACAAATTTTAAGAGAATATGAAAAATGTACAGTGATAGAGAACATCAAAATTAATGGGGAGGACACTAGGGAACAACATATAAAAAATTTAAATACAGCACCAGTCACAGTGCTGTATGAGGAAAAACAATCAATGCCATTATTATATTTATCTAAAATTTTTATTTTTCACCACATATTTCAATTAATTTGATTTTTAAAAAGGATTTATTTACTATATAGTGTTCTGCTTGCATGTATGCCTGCAGGCCAGAAGACAACACCAGATCTCATTATAGATGGTTGTAAGCCACCATGTGGGTACTGAGAACTGAACTTAGAACCTCTGGAAGAACAGCCACTGCTGTTGACCTCTGACCCATATATCCAGCCCTTAATATCATTAATCCCAATTACCAACTTAAATTCTATACTATCTGCCTAGGCAGAGACCTAGTCCCATTATTTCATCACAGTGCAAACAGAAGTCTCCAGGAATAAGTCTCCCATTAAGTAAAATTAAGACCAAAGCTAACAAGAATTATCACTATTTTTTTTCTCAGTGATGTCTGGGAAACAGAAAATGCTCAATTGCTATCAATAGTTGTAGTGATATTTCATTTGTATTTTAATAACTAAAGCTTGCCTGAAGATTAGAGAGTAAAACTGGTCAGCCTTATAGGCCAGGCAGTGGTGACACACATCTCTAATCCCAGTAGTCACATTAATTAGTTTGCCATAGAAACCACGTAATGCGTGCCTTTAATCCCAGTGGTGTATGCCTTTAATCCCACCCCTAGAGAGGAATATAAAATGAGAGAAGACAGCTCACAGACATAATCTCATTCTGAGATTCCTGGAAGCAAGATCACCATTTCAGACTGAAGTAGAGGTAAGAACCAGTGGTTGGCTGTTTTGCTTTTATGACCTTCAGATGAACCCCAATTTCTGACTCTGGGTTTTTAATTAATTGTGCTACAAATAGTCACATGTGTATGTGCGTGTTCCTACTGTATCAATCAAAGGCAATCATCAAATGAATATAAATTAGTTTTTTAAAAAAACACTTTATAGATAAGATAGCACTAAGAGAATCTAAACTTTCCTATAACCATGAAATATATGCACACAAAGCATAGGTGCAAAAAAAGCAAAATGCAGTCAGGCTGAATTTAGGTAATGTTTTAGTTACTGTTCCATTGCCATGAAGAGACATCATGACCATGGCACCTCTTAAAAGCATTTAATTGGGTGCTTGCTTACAGTTTCAGAGGCTTAGCCCATTATCATCATTGTGGGGAGCATGGCAGCAGGCATGGCACTGGAGAAGTAATTGAGAGCTACATCCTGATCCACAGGCAGAAAGAGAGAGAGAGAGAATGCGAGCAGACAGACAGACAACAGACAGACAGACACCAGGCCTGATGTGGGTTTTTGAAATCTCAAAGCCCACTCCCGAACCTCCTAATCCTTATAATCCTTTCAAACAATGTCACTTCCTTGGTTGCTAAGCATCATATATTATGAGCCTGTGAGGGTCATTCTTATTCAAATCACCACAGGTAATTATTTATAACACAATATGAGGAACACCAAACAGCCATCTGAAGCACTAACACCAAGTCAATTTACTGACTAGTGAAGGTTCTTAGTGCTCAGTCTCCAAGCATATCAATTCACTTTTAGGCAAATAAACCGATAAACTTACTGTCTTGGTTTTATAAAGTAACTATACATATGAAATCAGCCATCTCATTTCCCAAATATCCTCAACTCCTAATTCCACTGAATAAACAAGAAAATTTCATCCGAATCCCACATATTTTCTATATAATTTATTTTTTCTAAGGTATAGTACAAAAGAAGTTTTCAAATATTCTGTCATCATTCCTTATACAAATAAAATAGCTACATTAATAAATTCTGCTGAAAAATAAGGGGGGAAAACTTTGAAGATAGGTTAGACAGTAACTAAGCAAGTCTAGGAAAGACCTGGTGTACAGGACACACCTAGAAGACAGCCAGCACAAAAAGCACTGTGGCCACAATCAATTCCACCTTGCACATGTAGGCTGGCAAGCAAGCCAAACACTGGCAGGGAACTTAGCATCCACTATTTTTGAATGCCAACACTTTTTCCCTGGTCTAGCACTTAGAGGAAAACAAACTTAAAAAGTTTGTTTATACATCAGAATGTCAAAAGTACTGGGGCAGGTTTTACAAGTCCCCCCCACCAAAACAAAAACAAAAAACAACACTTCATTCTTTCCATCTTTATATTTAAATGCAAACACAAGGAAAGAGTAACAAGGAAGGGACACATGGAACATAAAAGGTCTATTATTCTAAACGGAGGAAGAAAATTTGAAGCAATCAATAGTTCAAAAAACTAGTAAAGTTGGTCATGGGGAAAAGATTTCTTGGCTGAACCTAAAAACCTCTGAGAAAATCTTATTAAGGAAAGGGTTAACATAGACTTCAAACCACCCTAATTTGTCTGATGTCCATGCTGGGCACTATGAAGGAGAAGAGGATAAGGACAGAGGCCCTGCATTCACCAACTATCAGGCTAAGAAGGAGGACAGTCCAGGCTCAAGGTGTAAGACATAAAAACTACCAAAAGGAGATGTGGTTTGAATTAGTATGACCCTCATAGACTGATGTGTTTAAATGCTTGGCCCACAGGGAATGGCACTATTAAGAAGTGTGGCTTTGTTGGAATAGGTATGGTTATATTGGAGGAAGTGTGTCACAGGGTAGGCTTTAAGGTTTCCTTTGCTCAAGCTTTGCTCAAAGTGACATTCAGACCACTTCTTGTTGCCTGCAGATCAAGATGTAGATCTCTTAGCTCCTTCTCCAGCACCATGTCTGTCTGCAAGTCATCATACCCTGCCATGATGATAATGGACTAAACCTCTGAATTGTAAGCCACACTATTTAAATGTTTTCCTTTATAAGATTTGCAGTGATCATGGTGTCTCTTCTCAGCAATAGAAATCCTAAAACAGAGTCATGCAGTAGTGGCACCCACCCTTTAATCCCAGTACTAGGGAGGCAGAGGCAAGCTGATCTCCATGAGTTCAAGGCCAGCCTGGTTTACAAGAGCTAGTTCCAGAACAAATAGGGCTGTTAAACAGAGAAACTTTGCCTTGAAAAAAAACAAAAACAAACAAACAAACAAAACTAGAAAGAAAACCTAAGACAGGAGATATAAAATATATAGAACAGTGATTTCTATGCACAGGACTATAGGGGAAGATCTCCCCAGCAGGACATTAATGTCAGAATCAAAAGGATAGACAGAAATTAATCATTTTCTCTAATCCTCAGATCTGAAAATAATAGACACAGGTAAATGGAGTAAGAAAAAGTAAATGTTTAAGTGGTTCAGTATTAAACATCTCATTTTATGAAGCGTGGGGTTTTTTTGTTTTTTTTCTAATTTAACCCATTTCTTTCTTTATTGATATTTATTGAGCTCTACATTTTTTCTGCTCCCCTCCCTGCCTCTCCTTTCCCCCACTTCAACCCTCCCCCAATGTCCCTATGCTCCCAATTTACTCAGGAGATCTCGTCTTTTTATACTTTCCCATGTATATTAGGTCTATGTAAGTCTCTCTTAGTGTCCTCATTGTCTAAGTTCTTGTAACTATGGTTTGTAGGCTGGCTTTCTTTGTTTTATGTTTAAAAGCCACCTATGAGTGAGTATATGTGACAACTGTCTTTCTGTGTCTGGGTTACCTCACTCAAAATAATGTTTTCTAGTTCTATCCATTTTCCTGCAAAATTCAAGCTGTCGTTATTTTTTTCTGCTGTGTAGTACTCCATTGTGTAAATGTACCACAATTTCTTTATCCATTCTTCGGTTGAGGGACATTAGGTTGTTTCCAGGTTCTGGCTATGACAAACAAAGCTGCTATGAACATAGTTGAGCACATGTCCTTGTGGTATGATTGAGCATCCTTTGGATATATACCTAAAAGTGGTATTATTGGGTCTTGAGGAAGGTTGTTTCCTAATTTTCTGAGAAATCTCCACACTGATATCCAAAGGGTTTGTACCAGCTTGCATTCCTACCAGCAATGCAGAAGTGTTCCCTTTTCCCCACACCCTCTCCAGCATAAGTTGTCATCAGTGTTTTTGATCTTGTTTTTTGAAATTTTTAAAAATTATTTTATGTGTACAAGTGTTTTTGAACTTGGTCATTCTTACAGGTGTAAGATGGAATCTCAGAGTTGTTTTGATTTGCATTTCTCTGATGACTAAGGATGTTGAGCATTTCCTTAAGTGTCTTTCAGCCGTTTTAGAAACATTGAGAGTTCTCTGTTTAGGTCTTTCTTCCTTTTTTTTATTGGATTATGTGATCTTTTGGTGTCCAATTTCTTGAGTTCTTTGTATATATTGGAGATCAGCCCTCTGTCTGATGTGGGGTTAGTGAAGATCTTTTCCCATTCTGTAGGCTGTTGTTGTGTCTTGTTGACCGTGTCCTTTGCTTTACAGAAGTTTTTCAGTTTCAGGAGGTCCTGAAGCATGTGTTTTATATCAGTGTATGTGTGCATATATGTGTGCGCATGTATGCGTGTGTGTGTGTAAGTGCAGGACATGCACACAGTGCTTCATAAGTGATTAGGCAAATTGGAAAGGTTGAGCTTTAAAAATGTGCTTGTTGAAAGGCTACTTCTCGGGGCTGGGGAGATAGCTCAATGGATAAAAGTGTTTGTTATGGCAGCATGAGAATCTGAGTTTGAAGCCCAAGTATCCACATAAAAATTGGGTATTATATATTAAAAACCTGTTCTAAGTTAATACTACCAATAGAATTTTAGATGAGAAAATTTGAAAGTAGGAAACAATCTGTTCAGAGACAGCAGCACTAATGGTCACACTGAACATGATGACAACAGTAGCAGCACTTTCTTCAGAAAGAGGGAAGCATTGTTGAGGAACCACAGGTTCTGAGTTAAGGTCCTAATGAAACATATCTCTGGTATTCGGGACAGCAGGACAATAACTATGTCTGAAAGAAAGGGCATCCTCATATGGGCAGCACATAGCCTGGGGCCAGACAGGCTGGGCAGGAGGTTTCCACCAAGACCTTGGCTTGAGTGTCATCTATAGTTGGGCTTATCAGAGGTAACTTTTCATGGTGTGGCAAACAAGATCTCATGTTAACATTTTTTTAGGGGGGGGGGAGTTCGAGACAGGGTTTCTCTATGAGCCTATCCTGGAACTAGCTCTTGTAGACCAGGCTGCCTCGAACTCACAGAGATCCACCTGCTGCTGCCTCCCGAGTGCTGGGATTAAAGGCGTGCTCTACCACCGCCCAGCCCAATTTTTTTTTAATAATTTAAATCAGCCCACTAAGTATAGGGACATGTTTTTTTGTCGTTTATTTTGTTCTGTTTAAAGATTTCTTTATTTATTATATATACACAAACCAGAAGAGGGCACCAATCTCATTATAAATGGTTGTGAGTCATCATATAGTTGCTGGGAATTGAACTCAGAACCTCTGGAAAAGCAGTCAGTGCTCTTAACCACTGAGCCATCTCTCTAGGAGAGACATGGTTTTAATGCTATGGTAGATGTTACACAGAAATGTTACAGCCTGTCTTAGTAAGGTTTTTATTGCTGTGAAGGGATACTACGAGCATGGCAACTCTTATAAAGGAAACATTTAATTGGGGTGGCTCATTTACAGTTTCAGAGGTTCAGTCCATTATCATCAAGATAGGGAGCAAGATGGCCTGCAAGCAGATGTGGTGCTGGAACTCAGCGTGCTACACTTTGCTGACAACAGGAAGTCAACTGACTGTGACACTGAGCTATGCTTGAGCAAAAGAAACCTCAAAGCCCACCCCATGTCACAAACTTCCTCCAAAAAGGTCACACCTCCTAATAGTACCACTCCCTCTGGGGGCCATTTTCTTTCAAACCATCACACAAACTAAAGAAGGGCAGTCCAAAGTCTGGTTCTCTAGGCTACTGAGTCCTCTGAACTGAAAGATACAGACAAGGGCTACAAAAAAAGCCTCAAAAGTCTTCTCTAACCTCTTGTCCCTTGCCTTTACTCCCCTACAGTGATTCACAGAAATCACAATTCTTTGCCCCCAAGGCAGGCCATGTAAACTGTAAACACTACTTTAAAGCTTTATTCCCACTCAAAATCTCAGGCCTACTTCAACTGATAACTAGTCCTCCTAAGACAGTACAGAGCACCCTGTCGGGGCAGGAAGAGACAATGCTGCACATAGAGGCCAAGCAGGACCTGAATATACAAGCCTCCTTTGAGATCAAGATCTCTGATCATGTCTACACAAATGCCCACTATTTGTTAAGTCTAAACATTACAAACAAAAGAAAGTGTGACACGCAGGATTAGAGGCATGAAAATCATAAACTTGAGGCAAATCCGAACTCCACAGCCCTAGGGCCTTTGAGTCTTCATTTTTTCCTTTGAGATGTGGTCTCACTATGTAGCACAGGCCATCTTAAACCTTACTATGTAGTACAGACTGGTCCTGAACTGTAATAATCCTGCTTTAACTTCCAAAATGTGGGAATTAGAAATGAGATTCACTTCAGAAATTGTCTTTGTTTTTGTTTTGAGACAGTATCTCATTCTGTGGCCAGACTAGCCTGGAATTTATTCTGTAATCTTACAGTCTAAGCTAACCTTGATTCTCTTGCCTCAGCCTCCCCAGTGCTGGGATTACAGGAATAAGACAGTATGCTCAGTTTGAGGCTTCATCTATGAAGACCCCTAAATCACAAAAAACTGTTAAAAAAAAAAACTTAACAATTTAGACATTTCTTGTGGAAGCACTTAAGAAGTTTATGTTCATGTGTCCACACCATGTACCACTGTGTATATATGTACATCAGAGGACAACCTATGGCAGTCAAGTCTTTCTTTCTACCATGTGGCTTCTAGAAATCAAACTCAGGTTGTCAGGTTTAGCAGCAAGTGCCTTTAACTGTTGAGCTATCTTGTTGGCCCTGAATCAACTTCCTCTGCTTTTCTCTTATAAACCCATATTTTTTTTTTTTTACAGAAATGTCAGCTATGATTCTTATGACTTTTCTCCTCTGAAGAAATTAAACATCCGGGGGCTGAGAGATGGCTCAGAGGTTAAGAGCACTGACTGCTCTTCTAGAGGTCCTGAGTTCAATTCCCAGCAACCACATGGTGGCTCACAGCCATCTGTAGTGAGATCTGGTGCCCTCTTCTGGCCAGCAAACATACAGACAGACAGAACACTTTATGTAAATATTATGCATATTTACATAATAAATAAATCTTTAAAAAAAAAAGAAATTAAACATCCTCTAGCTGAACAGATGCATCAGTTGAGGAATACACAAAAAGAAGGTGCTCCTCAACCAGAGGGTCTAGACACTTTCAAAAGGTTTAAACAATGAATCTGCTTATGAAACATCATTCTGTAACATATGTAGTTTTATCTGACCATGAAAAGTTAAATTGCCTGTTAAGTTTAATTTCATCTTCTCCTCTTTGGTTTTGGTTGTTTGTTTTTTTGAGACAGGCTCTCACAATGTAGCTCTGGTTGCCCTGGAACTCACTATGTAGCCCAGGTTGACCTCAAACTCAGAGATCTGTCTGCACCTGTCTCATGAATACTAGGAGTAAAGGCATGCACCATTACATTGGCTTACTCTCTTATTTTTTGAGACAAGGTGTCACTATGTAGCCAGGAACTCATATATAGACCAAGCTCACCAAGCTCACCTCAAACTCTGATTCTGCTTCCTGAATACTGGGATCAAAAGCGTGTGCCTCCATGCTTGGCTCACATCTCTATTTTTTTTTACAAGTCAAGAAACTATCCTTCAGTTACTGTATTTTCCTCCACAAAACAAAACAAAATAACCTTAATAAGACTTTGATACTGAATTTATTCTTAGTGTAAAATATAACTCTAGTAGTAGAACCAGTCTCGCAGAGGCAGACACACAGCACTGACTCACAAATATTTATTAAGTGGCCTTTTACAGACAAATGATGCTGACCCCACTGGTCCTGTCTAAGACCAGATCTTTCCTTTTTGGACCGTGCCTTTACTTTTCCCTATGGTGTGATCTTTTAGACAGGCATGTGTGGGAATAAAGGGGCACGGGGAAGATAAAACCGGAACATGCACACATGGCAAAGGAAAATTATGTAGTACATTATATACATAAACTCAAACCCTATTTTCATCTGACAGAAAGATCTGCCACAGATGTCCTTCTGTCTGCAGTGAAATCTCTGTCCTATTAAAATCAGCTTCCCCCTCCTCAAAAATCTAGTTTACAAATCACCTTTCACCAGAGCCTCAATATAAACTCTTATTCACCTAAGAAGAGCTTCTGAAACGCAGCAGAAAAGCCACTGCAGCCACAGCTTACTATTTCACTCTTCAGTTTGACTCTGTGCCTATAGGTAAGGCATACGGGACCACGGTTAAACATGATGTGCCATGATGCTTGCTGGCTTTCATTCCTGTTTGTCTGTTGAACAAATTAAGAATCTATAACTTCAGGCTGATGAAAGTGTTCTAAAATTAAATAGGATTCTGAACGACTGTGAACACACCAACACTGGATATCACTGCATTACAAGAGTTTACACTACATGAATTCTGTTATTAAAAACACATTTTGGGCCAATAAGATGGCTCAGTGAATAAAGGTACAGCAGCAGAGAAAGAAGAAAGGGGTGGGGAGACAACTCAGTGATGAAGAGCACTACTGCTCTTTCAGAGGCTTGGGATTTGGTACCCAGTACCCAGTGGCAGCCCACAACCATTCACAACTCCGCTCATACAAAGAAAATAAAAGAATAAATCTTTTTTTTTTTTTTAAAGGAGAAGAAACCCAGTATGGTGGTGTACACCTTTAATTTTAGCACTGGAGAAGCAGAGACAGACATGACATCTCTGCGAGTTTAACACCAGCCTGGTCTACAGAGAGTTCTAGGATGTCCAGGGCTACATGAAAAGACCCTGGTTTTTGTTTTTTTTTGTTTTTGTTTGTTTGTTTGTTTTGGTTTTTCGAGACAGAGTTTCTCTGTGGCTTTGGAGCCTGTCCTGGAACTAGCTCTTGTAGACCAGGCTGGTCTCGAACTCACAAAGATCCGCCTGCCTCTGCCTCCCGAGAGCTGGGATTAAAGGCCTGTGCCACCACCGCCCAGCTGTTTTTGTTTTGTTTTTTTAAAAAAAAAAAAAGAAAAAGCAAAGAGAGAGAGAGAAAAGAAAATAATACAATCTGACACTTTAAGTGACCTACAACAAAAATCTGAGTTTTCTTTGAACATTAAAAAATTAAAAACCAGGGTTAACCATAATCTGGCTGGAAAATCAATTTGCATTTCAGCTTCTGAGAAGGAAACCTCTTACTACTTATAATAAATAGATTGAGCAGGGTGGTGGTGGCACACAGCTTTAATCCCAGCACTCGAGAGGCAGAAACAAGTGGATCTCTGTGAGTTCAAGGCCAGCCTGGTCTACAGAGCAAGTTTCAGGACAGCCAAGGCTGTTACATAGAGCAAGCCTGTCTTGAAAAACCAAAAATAAATTGATTGATTGAATCTACTATCATTATGTCATTCTGCCTTAAACGTGGTGTCATTGTTAGTACTCAGGCATCTGTACTGGCCTGCCCTTGGGGTTCTGACAGGCCATGTACTCAGCTGCAGCCACTAAGAGCACCTGCTGTGCACATTCACTATGTTCCCATCTTTCTCTGTCTGTCTCTCCCTCCCTCCCTCTCTCTTCTCTTCTGCTGCTCCTGTCCGGAGACCGGTCTTGCCCTTCCCTTCCCCCTTTTGTGTTCCTTTTCACCTAATAAAAATCCTCTCCATCTGAACTCTATTGCCTAGCGTCTTTCTCTCTTGCACCACTTTTTAATACAGGTGTCAAGTCAGAATCGTGAGAGTGTGTGTCTTGGTGGCAAGAGGTTGACATCAAGTGTCTTATCGTATCATTCTCCACCTCATTTTTTTTTCCCATTCTGATTTTCCAAGACAGGGTCCCTCTGTATAGCTCTGGCTGTCCTGGAACTCACTCTGTGGACCAGGCTGGCCTCAAACTCAGAGATCCT
The DNA here is from genome assembly GCA_028555095.1 of Dicrostonyx torquatus. Lineage (NCBI taxonomy): Eukaryota > Metazoa > Chordata > Mammalia > Rodentia > Cricetidae > Dicrostonyx > Dicrostonyx torquatus. The sequence goes on along the minus strand of JAQHUG010000231.1, from coordinate 759,512 downwards.
CCTGCCTCTGCCAAGGCTGAGATCAAAGGCATGTGCTGCTACCACCGGACATTCTCTACCCCAAATTTTAACACTTGGTCTCTGACTAAACCTGAAGCTTTCTAATTTGGTATACTCACTAACTAGCAAGCTCTGAGGACTCTCCTGGTCTCTACCTCTCCCTTCTCCCCACAAGTCCTGGCACTTAGTGTATGGGGTTTCAAACTCAGGTCCTCATGCTCACATGGTAAGCACTGTACCAATTGAGCCATCTCCCCAGCTCCTCAATTCAGGATTTAGCTGGAGTACGTGACTGTTCACAGCTCCCATCACAGCAGGTGGTACACAGGGCAGCCGCCATGTCCTTCCCATGAATGTATCATTATCTGAACACTAAAGAGAAGCTCATAAAAGATGCAAGAAAAAAGAAACGTGGAGATTTAATTTTTTTTAATTAAAAGCTCTAAGTTAGAGACCTGAAATTATGAAAGACCCCTTTTCTGACAAAAGGAAAACAAAAGAAAAAGTATATTAACTGATAGCAAACCTTGTCTGTCAGAAATGAACCTCAGGTGATCAGACAGCCAGGAGCCAGGAGCAGGTTTCTGATAGTAGACCTGGTTCTGATCTATTCTGGGATCCCAACCAAGTGGATTACTTCTTTGGGCCTCAGTTTCTTCATCTGAAAATAAAGGGATAGAATTAGACAAAGTTCCTAAATGAGGCCCATAGGTAAGTCACAGCAATACATCCACTAATGGGTAACTCAAAGAATAACCTATCTTCAAATTAAAAGTTCCACCATATAATTCTGAGTTCTAGACCAGACAGGTATAGGTAATAAGTTCAAGCACACTGGGGCTTTAAAGCAAGACCCTATCTCCAAAAAGCCTGCAATGTGGGTTTAAATGTATATGGAAGGTGGCTTTTTGCTGTCTGAAGAGTTCTTTGTAGCTATGGCCAGCTTGGAACTTACTGTATAGATCAGGCTGACCTCAAATTCAGAGAGATCTGCCTGCCTCTGCCTCCTGAATGCTATAATTAAAGGTGTGCGCCACCACGCTCAGCTTGAGGAATGAACTAGCTATAAATGCTGCCAGCAATCCTTTGATAATGAAGCCATGGGTCTTCCTTTAAAATTTTCACAAGATTGATCACTGGGGCCTCTTTCCCCAAACCAACCACCACAACTTCAAATCTAAGAGGAAGTCAGGCTCTGGAGCCTGGAAACTTCTGGAAAGAAGTTCTTCACACAGAGAGAAAGCTCTGCCAAAACACCATACCACATCAGGACATGAAGTTACAAGTACAGTTCAGGATGGGGGATAACCAGGCATTTTCAGCCCCATTCTACATGGCCCACTGGCTGATTGTGGTGAGATGGCTCTCCAACCTGAGGCTAAAAACAGTCTTTCAACCATAGTCTGTGACCAGGAACCAAGAGACAAGGTAGAGGTCACCAGAAAAAGAGCTGAGCAAGGTAGCCAACTCTGGTAAGCACAGAGAAAGGATGTGCTTTCCATAGAAAGCTGAATTTATTTATACTGATCATGTATGCAGGCTCTCAGCTGGAAAATCTCAGTTAAAATGCCAGGAGGTTCAGAGCCCATTCACAAGCTTTTCAGAACACATGCAGTTGCCATGGTAACCCTGACATTATATTTCTTGGTATTGGACATATAAAATTAACAACCACGAAGCATTCAATGCATTTTTGGGTCACCAATTTATAGCAAAACCAATCTGAGTTTGAATTTAGCCTCCCTTCTAGATAAACAAAGAGGAACAGCTGACGGTAGTACCCAGCTCATCCTATGCATAAGCACAGAGCTCCACACTTGAGAAAATGCTCATATGAGAAAAAATAAGAACTCAGGGAACCAGACTTTATCATCTATCATCATATGGCTGAAAAATGAAATATTTCATGCCAGATCAATGAAATTTTCATTGTTTAAAAGAAACAAATATGTTATAATCCGTATTTCTAAAAGTCAAGCTTGTTTATTAGAAAGCCAAAAAATGCAAACCCTTTTCAAAGAACATCCTGAGTAATTCATTAGATATTACTTCACAATAAATAAGACAATTCTTCAAATGTCAGAACTGTCATTAACAAGATACAAAGTTTTATTTTTTAGATTCAGTGGAGAGCCATTCAAATCATAATTTACTTTGACTTTGGACATTCATAAACACTTAAAATATACAAATGCATGCTTTTTAAAGTCCCTTACCTTTGTATAACCCACCATCTGAACTCATAGATGAAAACCAAAATATCAGGCACAAACTGCAAAGGTATCTTCAGTTTCACATCTGAGGAAAGCCCACTGCACCAGAAACTAAGAGCTGCTGCAGGACAAACCTGTACTAGCCAAAGCACTCACAAAATTGCCTGCATCTAATCACAGAACCGAGGGTCCTGAGGCACATTAAACCCACCATCTCCTTCAGCTCAGAGGCAGCAGGCAGCAGTGTGAAGGGAAGCGGGTGGCTTCCATATTAACAGGGCTTTGCTAACCGCTGCATTGCAGTCTTTCTGAAAGCTACCAACCTCAGAAGCAAAGGCGCTGGAGACAGATTTCTCGGCAGAGGGAGCTACATTTGGAGCCACAAAGATTTTTTAAAGGATCTTAAAAAAATGTTACAAACTTCTAGACGTATTTCTGGGTTTTCAACCTGTTTCCTAAAGGCTGCCTGGTTTGTGCTTAATTCTGGGGTATGGCTGGGACAGCTGATTGAGCCAGATAACAATGCTGAAATGAATGAAACGTGCATAGTGACACACAGTCTTTAATGTTCCTGCTGCCTATGAGGACTCTGCACATCTGCCACCAAGACTGTCAGCTTCTATGCTCCTGCTGAGAAGCTCTGAGAATGAACCACAGCTTTCATTAAAAAAAAAAAAAAAAGCCAACAAGTCAGTATGTCTAGCTCCTGTACAAGTAGCTTTCACCTGGACACCCCAGCTACCTTCCCCGAATGGTAAAAACCACCATGTGGTCAGAGGACCTGAAATACTAAACCACTGACCATGCAATCAAATTTAGAAAAAGAGACTTTAATGGTAGCAATTTCTTAAATGACTTTTACACTGCATTAATAAATCTGCTCATTCATGGATTCATTTGGTGAACACTATGTATTTTATGGAAAGGGAATGTGAATGACAGTTTAACACTATGGTGGTTACAAATCATTCAGTGAGAATGCAACTGAGGAAGAAGTCATTCCAACTGTGAGGACATTGGTATGGTCAGGGCCAGCACACTGCAGGGAAAACAGGAGCTACTCTGGGGATCAAAGAGGGATCAGGACAAGGTCCTATAAGGAAGGAACCTATGATGGGTGAAGGAGGAAAGATGAGAGAATGCATACTCCAGACAGCTGTGCACATCCCTGAGTGGGAAAAAGGGTCTTCAGTAAGAGTTTGTGAGCTCCACTCTAATGTTAAGGCCTGACCCCTCTACACTCACAGCACCATCCCTGAGCAGCTCTGTGCATCAAAAGCTGACAAAGTATCAGAGTTTCTTGTATCTGAGGCATACACTTGCCCAAGACTCATGAGGATCAAGTGGCAGGGCCAAAATGTGAACCCAGCAGGCAGCTCTGTACCATGTAGTCTTACTCTAGTGCCGTCAGTCGGCCTAACAGCTAGCTTCTGTTGATTCTGGTGACCAACCAGAAGGGATTCCTGTGCACAGTGGCTTCTTCTCAGATATACTTTGTCCTATTGTGAATCTGTAGCCCAGTATGATGAACAGGCAGTAAATAAAAAACTAGGTGAATGAATAAACAAACTGAAGCTCTGCTGGCCACTCCCACACATCCCTGAAGATATCATGAAAAACACCCCCTCTTACTTCTCTTATCTACCTGCTTTAACCACAGGCCCAACTTCAGAAACATTTCAAAAACTCCTTTCCCAAGGCTCCTTTCTCCTGTTATCCCCAGGGTTTCCACACTATGCTTGTGGCATAGAGTTCTATGTGTACTGTATGAAGTTGTGGTTACCATTCACAGAAGACACACCATCAATCTCACAGCTGCATTCTCACTGGATGGCCTATAACCACCATAATGATAAACTGTCACTCACAGAACTCAATTGTTTTCTGTGAGGTAGCTTCTAGTATCATTTTCACCTGACAGATAGGGAAACTGGGGCACAAAAGCCCTAATTATAGTCTAAGTGGGAGCCAGGATTGAAACCCAGACCCTGGGTCATTTGCTAATCAGCCATTTCCTGCTTTTATGGGCATGCATAGGGCTCACTGATACTAACTAGGAAAAGAGGATGTTGGCCTTGCGGAGAACTTTTAAGAACTTTTTATTTATTTGTTTTGCTTTTTGTTTTTTGGGACAAAATTTCTCTGTGTAGCCCTGGCTGTCCTGGAACTCATTCTGTAGACCAAGTTGGCCTCAAACTCACACAGGAGATCTGCCTCCTGAGTGCTGGGATTAAAGGCATGTGCCACCAATGCCTAGCAAGAACATTTTCCAACCTTCCTGCTCTGTCTCATTCCAAGCAAGACATGAATAAATGGATATAGCCCCATCACATAGTGTATCTAGTCAACAATGGGCTGCTATAGGACTGTGGTCCTGGGACCACAGTCACAGTCTGTGGTAGTTGTCCTGATTTAAGCACTCTATGATGCTCTCACTCTTCAATCATGGACACATTCTGCACACATATCCTCCATCCTTTTGGGATGCAAGACTGTTGATTAGACTCACTAGTAAATTCCTGACTGACCTGGAAAATCTCACAGCACATAGGAAATGAGCAGAGAGACAGCAGGAGGAAACGTCTTTTTGTCATCACTGTGCTTTAGAGACTCACTGGAGTAGTTAAACCCTCACAGGAGCTTTCATCACATGCTGTTGGGCAAATTTAGGTGCCACTCTGGGCGCTCCCCACTGAAGTTCCAGTAGAGCTTTACCTTTCAAGTCAGGGATCAAGGCTTATGCTCTGTAGTTATCTTAATCCCACCAGCTACAGGCAGCTGTAGCACAGCAGTTCAATTTTTCCACAGAGCTGGCCAGTACAAAGCAGCCCAACAAAGCCAAGGCCCTGTGCTCCAACCTGAGTGGGATTTCCCAGCAGAGTACTGCAGGGACAGGCCAATGTCTTATATCAAACTCTTGATATAAGCCTCCTGGGGACACCTCCAGAGGTGGAGCCAACAACTAATCAGTAAACAATACATGGGGATGGAAAGAGGCTGGCAGAGAATATAACCTGTCCCCAGTTAGTGCTGGTAAGTAAGAGGCACTCATCTCGTGGTCCTTTATTCCACCTTTAAGTTTCACCACTGGAAAGCTTAGAATAGGGAAGTTCAGTGTGGATGTGCCTGGGTTGCACGGGTCTGTGGTGGTGGCTTCCTGCTACCTTTACTGTACAGAGGACCACAATTGAGGAATAGCTTTCTGAGTGTGCCAACGTTCAAGCAGTGCACCTTCACTTTAACTTTGATGCAGCATGACCCTTGTTCAGAGAATAGCACTCGCTTCTCTGGTCTACACTGTAGGCAGCCCGGAAAGGCCCCTCACCACTATGGTGGTGTGACTCTTCTCAAGCAACTGCTCCTGTGCTAAATCCCAGGTTCCTTGACCAGGAAAGAAATGAGACACACACTATCAATCCTATGGAGATGATGTAATTCTCAGCTAACAATGTATATGAAAGGCCATTGAAAGGACAAACTGTCTCAAAATGTTGGGCACAATGGTTACAAAATACAACTGTAAAACTCAGTCATCTTTGCAAGTCTTAGTTTAAATATATGAGAGACCTTGGAAAGACACAGCATTCCCACCTAACCCTGTTGCAAGTAACCATAAAGTCAAAGGAATAACTCCATATTCTGGCATCATTACTTAAAAGTCAGAATGTACAATAAAGGAAAATTCTGCAATGCAAACTACTTTTTAAATTCTATGTACCTGCTCAATGATGAGGTACTATCTAGGATACTCTAAAATATGGGCTACATTCACTAATTTTTTTTTCAGAAACTTGAAATTTCCAAATTTTAGGATACTTATTTCTAAGAATAGAACTGCCAATGTGCATTACTATTAACATGGTCATGGAGGAATCTCAAGAATATTATGTTAAGAGAAACACTCCAGAAGCATTCAACACATAGTTTTAAAAGTTAAAGCAAGGTGTAGGGTGGTGGTATTCATGGGCTGGGGAGAGAGATATCAGTCACAGAGCTAGTGACAGACCACCCCCCATCCTCTGTCATGTTATTTTTCAAAAGGTAGAGGACGAAGTTACTGTGGCAGTCCAGTCACTTTATACCTTCCCAGTGAGGAAGGAAACATTACTCATATTAATTGTACAGAAAAAAACAAGCTATGCCAACAACTTTTAATCACAGCTGACAATTAACTATTATTGGGTTCTTTTTTTTTTTTATTTTTTTGTTTGGTTTTTCGAGACAGGGTTTCTCTGTGGCTTTGGAGCCTGCGCTGGAACTAGCTCTTGTAGACCAGGCTGGTTTCAAACTCACAAAGATCCGCCGGCCTCTGCCTCCCGAGTGCTGGGACCGCCCGGCTTAACTATTATTATAAACTGTAGCTGAAAGAACCCTGTACTTGGCTCACCCAAGCACCCTGCCAGAATTACGAGCAGCAGCATCTCTATTAAGAGTGAAAGCACAGAGCTGGGTGCCTTTGATCACAGTGATATGTAGGTAAAGATCTCTTGAGTTTGAGGTCAGCCTGGTCTAAAGCGTGAGTTCCAGGACAGTCAGGCCACACAGAGAAACCCTGTCTCCAAAACCAGAAACAAAACACAAAAAGAACAAAAACACAGGGAAAAGAGCTCCTGACATTGTCCCTAGGGAGCCTAGGTAGGACCCACTCCCTCCACATCGTTACCTGGAAGGGTATGTGAATCTCTAAAAGCCTCTGCAGCATGCCATGCAGACTTCCCCAGGGCAGAATGAAGTAGCTTGCCAAACAACTATTAAGGGATATTTGGAGCAGCTGCAAAACCTCTATTAGGGATAACAAAAAGGGTAAGTGAATCTCAAACTCTTTAAGGTTAAACACTCACTAGGGTGAAGTTTAATAACACAACAACAGACTATAGTAACAAAGTGACTTCTCAAACTTTTCCATCAAAGCAACCCCAAGGCACAGGAGACAAAATCCTGAGGGCAAGCACTTCAAGGCAACTCAAATGATACGAATTCTTATGTTTTTATTATTATTATTAAAAAGTCACACACAGTTTAAAATGAACTGAAATATACCCTTCAAATCCCTCCCCCTGACATTCTTACATTCTTGGAAACAGAGGCAATGGAAGATGTTCTTCCCTCCCACTGGCTTGCCTTCTTGCTGTACTTGCTCTTTGTATTCCAGAGGCAAAGCCACACACCACTCTGATACTGGGTCCTTGGTCCTCCTTCTCTCCTTCTTGCTCCATCCCTTCCAGGGTACAGGCTGGTGGCAGTGAACCCCAATTCTCCCATATCCAATGACCATATCAGTATCTCCAACTAAGCACCAAAAGGCAACTCGCATTTAGCAGGTCAAACACTGAACCCAGGGTCCCCTTCCTTCCCATCTGCCTGCAGCCATCCCCACTCTGATAAACAGTACCATACAATCACTCAGATCAAAAATGTATCCCTTTCTCACATACCCCCACCCTCAAAACCAAGAACCAAACAGACACCAAACCAAACATTGTCTCTTTGCTTCTCTGCCTGAAACATTCTGCTTTCAGGTCATTCTCATGGCTCCCTTGCCCTCAACTCTTTCAGTTCAGACTCAAATACCATCCACTCAGAAAGACTTGGCAAATGTACTAAGAGCAAGCCCTCTGCCTGCAGCCTAATCGTGATTCTGCTTTCTTTTCTTTCTAATGCAGTTCTTCAGTATTAACTAATTTACTGTTTGGTGACCATTCCTTCATTCGCTAAAATATCAACTTCAAGAAGACCAGAATTTGGACTTACCAAATTGTTCCCAACCAAGAACAGAACTTGATTCCTCATGGAGACTCAATATATGCTTAGTGATTCTATGCAGAGCCTTATTTTAACACCCGTCTTTTGTTAAAATAAAAACACAACTTCTCAACAGAAGGAGTCTACATAGCACAGACCACACAAACATGTTTATGTGGTGTCTAGGCATCAGTCACAGAGGTACAGAAGACCACAGCATTATGTTAAGTACAGAAAACTGGAAACAACCTATATGTCCAACAATACAGAACTGAGTCAAGAACCATGACACAACCATTACATAACCAACCACATATTAAGAAATACCTCTGGCCTCAACCCTAGACAAAGAACTACAGGCAAATAAGAAATGCTGAGAGCAGAAGGGGTCTTTACTGGAGAAAAGCACAGCAATTGATTATCCAATATCAAATGGTCAGGCCTGAACATATATACATATAAGTAACATTATACATACTGAGCAGTTTATACTTAATTTAGGAAAATATGAACACACATATACACATCTGTAATAAGTAAAGAGAGAGGCCTTGAATTAGAAAGAAAGAAAGAAAGAAAGAAAGAAAGAAAGAAAGAAAGAAAGAAAGAAAGAAAAGAGCTAGACAGGCGGTAAATTCCTTTAACTCCAGCACTCAGGAAGCAGAGGCAGGCAGATATTTATGAGTTTGGGGCTAGCCTGGTCTACCCACGGAGGTCCAGAACTTCATAGTGAGACCCTGTTTTGGGGAGAAAAATGAAAAGAGAGAGAGAGAAGCAGGGAGAGAAAAAGGGAGGGAGGGAATAAGGGAGGGAGGGAGGAAGGAGGAGGTATGTGGGAGGGCTTGGAGACAGGAAGGAGAAGGAGTAAATTATATAATTATACAATAACCTCAAAAATACTACAAAGAAAATAATATCAATAATTTAAATAAACTATCTCTGAAGGGCTGCCATAGAGCTCACTGGTATAGCACTTTCTAAGTGTACCCTGTATTCTAGCTCCAGCATGGGAGGAGACATTCTAGTTTTTTTTAAAAAAAAAGGAAAAATTTACGATAAGAACATTATGTCTTAGTTAGGGTTTCAATTGCTATGAAGACACACCTTGACCATGGCAACTCTTTTTTTTTTAATATTTATTTATTTATTATGTATACAATATTTTGTCTGTGTATATGTCTGCAGGCCAGAAGAGGGTGGTTGTGAGCCACCATGTGGTTGCTGGGAATTGAACTCAGGACTTTTGGAAGAGCAGGCAATGCTCTTAACCCCTGAGCCATCTCTCCAGCCCCCCATGGCAACTCTTATAAAAGAAAAACATTCAATTGAGGTGGCTTACATTTTCAGAGGTTTAGTCCATTATCATCACAGTGTGGCATTGATGGCATGCAGTCAGACAGGGTGCTGGAGAAAGAGCTAAGAGTCCTATATCTTGACCTGTAGGCAACAGGAAGTGGTTTGTCTCACTAGGGTGGCTTGAGCATATACAAGTCCTCAAAGCCCACCTCCACAGTGACACAATTCCTCCAACAAGACCACACCTACTCCCTTTAGGGGCCATTTTATTTTAAGCCATCACAACATATTTTTACTTATTATTATTATTTGTGTATGTACATGTGTATGTCCAAAAAATGCATGACGGTCAAAGGACAACTTTGTGGAGTCAGTTTTTTCCTTCTATCTTTACATGGGTTCCAAGAACCAAACTTAGGTCACCAGGCTTGCTCAGAAAGCACCTTTACTTGCTGAGCCATCTATCCCACTGGCCTGATGATTACGTAATTTTATATCTTCAGTCGGCACACCTTTAATCCCAGAACTCGGGAGGCAGAGGTAGGCCGATCTCTGTTGAGTTCGAGGCCAGCCTGGTCTACAAGAGCTAGTTCCAGGAGTTCCAGTTAGGGCTATTACACAGAGAACCCCTGTCTCGAAAAATAAAAAAGAAAGAAAAAAAGAAAAAGAAGAAATTATCTTCTATTGGGCACACTGAAATAACCCACAAGATTGTCTAATAAATATTCTCTAACTCGATAAGACTTTATAGTTAATATCTTTTTTGATTTTTGAGAGATTTATTTTTATCTTCTGTGTTTTATGAAGTTTGTCCAAACAGTTGTCACAGGACTGCATAAAGACCCAGCTCAAGGCTACTCAAAGGCAACTACAGAAAGTGGGGATACTTCTCCAGGGAGAAACTTGAAATAAGCAACTGTAAAGGCTCTGTCCTTAGGAACTGGGCTATCACTAACAATCACACTGTCTCCTGGAATCACAGCACCTTTCCTCCTCTGAAAAAACACATGCAACACTCAGGTGTCTACCACCGTGAAAATTCTACACATAGAACATAAATGGCTAAAACTGATAATGGCTTTGGCAAGAATATTTCCATCTTTTTCTAGGATCTCTCAAGATCCCCAGTTTATGAAATCACTGGGACCCCAAAAATGTCTGCTGTAGACCCTACAGTGTAAACAAAAGTCAACCCAAAACTGCAGCTGTAGACCCATCAAACATCCAGCCCCAGAGTCAGAGCCTGGTAAGCAGCATGATCCCTTTGAACATGTAGCTGACAAGTAAAGGAGAACATGTTCAGAACAAACTGAACTGTTCACGTTCAATTCAAAAGCTACTTGTGGTTTGTAGCTCCAGATTACGCTTAAACTCCTCCCTCAAACCACAAAGCACTGCCAAGGACACTGCCTATGTTGGACAACAGGCCCACCTCCCCACCAAGGCATCTCCACCGTGGCATCCCGCTGTGGCAAAACCACTAACATAGCTGCCCTGAAGTTAAAAAAACAAAACAAGTGGTGGTGCATGCCTTTAATTCCAGAACTCGAGAGGCAGAGGGAGACAGTCTCTGTAAATTTGAGGCCAGCCTGGTCTACAAATTGAGTTCCAGGACAGTCAGAGCTATTACACAGAGAAACCCTGTCTTGGGAAAAAACAAACAAACAAAACATGAACATTATTAAACCTGGGGTCTGCCTACTCTTTTAGATACATTATTCTCACACCAGGCTCAAATGTCCATCCTGTGCCATTTCTGCCTTGTCATTTTCAATTCCTAATGCTCTACTACACTTTCTGTTCTGCCTTCTTTAATAGCTCACATTGCACTGCCCCACCCTTGCCTACAAGACTTCATGCTCTTTGGGACAGGAAAAATTTATTTCCAACTAATACAATTGAAGTTCTTGGTCCATGAATCTTCAAAATGATCATTTTAAAACAGAGTATGCTGGGTGTTAAATTCTTATTAAGCATTTTTCATTTTACAAGCAGTTAAAGAACTTGTTTTTGTTTAAATAAACAGATCTAAGGTGCTTCTTGAGCACACAAAAACAGCCTGGAGTCAGAGGCATGAACCTCTGAAGTTTGATTTCAGCCACACAAACTTGTGAGCTAATCAAAGACTTTCCGTCAGAATTGTCTTCATGATTTTTTTTTGTTATTGTTGTTGTTGTTTTGAGATAGGGTTTCTCTTTGTAACAGCCTAGCTGACCTCAAACTCACAAAGATCCACCTGTCTCTGCCTTCTAAGTGCTGGGATTAAAGGCATGTGCCACCACACCCAGATAAAAAAATTGTTTAAGATTTATCTTATGTATAAGGTACTTTATCTACATATACACCTGCATGACAGAAGAGGGCATCAGATCCCACTGTAGATGGTTGTGAGCCACCACGTGGGTGCTGGGAATTGAACTTAGGACCTCTGGAAGAGCTGCCAATACTTTTAGCTGCTGAACCATCTCTCCAGACCCAATTTTCACAGTCTTTAAAAGCAGTGGGAGGTATTTGTTGGTAAGCCTGACCATCTTAGATTCCAGAAACATACATGTTGCATGAATTCTAAATGGTCTTAATAATAAAAATCCAGAGTCAGATATAGAGGTTAATACTGAAAGATCATAGAAGCAGAGCAGCCAACCACTACAGTGTTCTTTCCTCTACTAATGCTCAGACTGAAGGGGCGAACCTGTCTTTATGAATCTTCAGACTGAATGCTGTCTTTACGAATCTCAGACTGTGCATGCTCAGACTGAATCCTCCAACTGCATCTCTAGACTGCATCTGAGCTATTATCTCCTCCCGCCTTATATTCCTCTTTCTGTCATCCATATCACTTCCCATCTCCACCTTCCTGGCGCTGGGATTCAAGGTGTGAGTCTTTTATACTGATTCAATCTTGTGTAGTCCACGGTGACCTTATATTTACAGGGATCTATCTGCCTGACTCCTAAGTGCTGGGATTAAAGGAGTGTGCCACCACTACCTGGCCTCTATGGCTAACTAGTGGCTCAGCTCTGCACTCTGATCTTCAGGTAAACTTTATTTGTTAGATTACAAACAATAACTACACATACATGGTGGAAGGAAAAAATAAATACCAATAATTATCCTCTGACCTCCACACTTCCTTGTCCTGGAGACAGAAAGACTTTCTCTCTCTCTCTCTCTCTCTCTCTCTCTCTCTCTCTCTAACCAAATAAACAAGTATTATTTTATAATAAAAAGGCAAAAATTCTGTGCTGTCAGAGATTTTATTATAAAACTTAAAAACAATCTTCACGGGTTGGAGATGGTTCAGCAGTTAAAACAACTAGGTGTTCTTCCTGAGGACCCAGGCTCGATTCCTAGCATCCTAACAACTTCCTGTAACTCCTCTTTTAGCCTCCACAGGCACAAAGCCTGTAAGTGGTACACAAACAAAATGTAGGCAAATTACCTGTGCACATAAAATAAAATGTTAAAGAAAAAAACAACTTTTACTTGGTAGTGTAGGAGAGATCTTCTGTATTTTGTGTTGCTTTCATTGGTTAATAAAGAAAGATTGCTTGGAATTAATATAGTAAAAATAACAATCCTACCGAAAGTAATCTACAAATTTAACGCAATGCCCATTAAAATCCCAGAAAATTTCTTCAAAGACCTTAAAAAAACAGTACTTAGCTTCATTTGGAAAAACAAAAAACCCAGGATAGCCAAAAAATATCCTGGGCAATAAAAGAACTTCTGGAGG
>JAQHUG010000231.1:727661-745163 GCA_028555095.1 Dicrostonyx torquatus | reverse complement strand
AAAAAAAAAAGACTGCCTGGCCTGTAGGATAGGACACAGCCCTTAGGTGAGCGGAGAAGACAGAACGGAAGGTGGTAAGAAAGAAGGCACTGCCAGAGATGCCATGATGTTCCTACCCAAGATGGACATATATTAGAATCATCTGGTAAGCCACCACCTCGTGGTGACACACAGACTTTTAGGAATGGGCTGAATCGATGTAAGAGTTAGCCAAGCAAAGGCTAGAGATAATGGGCCAGGCAGTAATTTAAATGAATAGTTTTCGTGTGGTTATTTTGAGCATAAGCTAGCGGCTGCGGCCGGGAGCCAGGCACTGGGAACAAATGGCTACGCTCCTCTCAGATGCTGGGAACACAACCCGCACTTATTACTACAACTTGGGAGCCTAGATTTGATGGCTAGCAGCCACATGGTGGCTTACAGATGGCAGTAACTCTATTTCCAGGAAACTGGACACTCTCTTCTGGTCTCCATAGGTACCAGGCATGTACATGGTACACAAGTGTAGTAGGAGGACCACTTGTTTGTCTCTGGCTGCTCAGCCCTGAAATAACCACACAGAAACTGTATTAATCAAATCATTGCTTGGCCCATTAGCTCTAGCTTCTTATTGACTAACTATTACATATTAATTTAACTTATTTCTATTAATCTGTGTATCGCAACAAGACCGTGGCTTACTGGATAAAGTTCCAGTGTCTGTCTCTGGCAGGGCTACATGGCTTCTCTTTGACTCCACCTTCTTTCTCTCAGCATTCAGTTTAGTTTCCCCCACCTACCTCTATTCTGCTCTGCACAGGCCTAAGACAGTTTCTTTATTAACCAATGGTATTCACAGCATACAGAGGGGAATCCCACATCACACAGACATACATGTAGGTAAACACACACACACACACACACACACATATATAATACATGAAATAATAAACTTTAGAAAATCTAAGTCATAGGCCTGGAGAGATGGCTCAGCAGTTAAGAGCACTGACTGCTCTTCCAGAGGTACTGAGTTCAATTCCCAGCAACCACATGATGGCTCACAACCACTTATAAAAAGATCTGGTGCCCTCTTCTGGCCTGCAGGCAGACATACAGGCAGAATACTGTATACATAATAAAAAATAAAGAAATATCAAATATGAGTCATTTTTTAAAAAACTGAACCATAAAATCATCCTCACTTGTTATACACTGAGTTTCTAGATGATACATAAGTTTTTGGAAAATAAAGGATGGCTGGGCAGTATTGGCTCATGCCTTTAATCCCAGCATTTGGGAGGCAAAGGCAGGCGGATCTTTTTGAGTTTGAGGCCAGCCTGGTCTACAAAGTGAGTTCTAGGACAGCCATGACTATTACACAGAGAAACCTGTTCTCAAAAAACCAAAAAAGAAAAAAGGGGGGGGAGGAGTAAAGGCTGTAGTCATAGGTCAGTGGCAGAGTGCTTGCTTAGCATGCATGACGCCTGAAATTCAGAAACTTGGACCACCAAAAAATAAACAAATTAAAAAGTCTATTGTATCAAAAGCTAAAAGAAACCTAGGACCAAAATTGGGTATGGTAGAGCATCCTGTAATCTTAACACTTGCAAGATGGAGGCGTGGGGATTAGGCATTCAAAAGTAACTTCATCTACAGGGCAGAGTAACCTAGGATACAAGAGATCTTGTTGAAAGAAAAAAAAGATTTAGACAAGGACTAGACTATTTCTACAAAAAGCAACCAGTCATTACACACAGAGTGTGTATTTCCCCTGTAGAAAATCAGTATCTCCAGTACTTTTTAATAAAATGTGTGTCCACCCAAGACCTGCCTAGATCAATTTGGAAATGTCTGCCACCCACCAATCATCTTAAATGTCTCAGTTTCTTCTCTTTGAGGCTCCTCAGGATTCTTGTATCACCTATCTTGCCCTTCTCCTTTCGAAATTTTAGAATGCTACAGCACAGCCTGCCAAAAACAAGGGACAAAGCTGAAGCCAGAGTGACTCCTTATGCCTCTCTCTGCATCCTGCCCATCCAAACCACTAAGCCAAAAACAAGCACACCACTTCAAGTATGTGCACTGTCCATCTCTAACACAATGAGACTGAGCATTTTAGATACAACTTAAGGATCAGCAGAGCATGTAAGTACACTACCTCAACTCTGTTGCCATAGCAATTTGTATGCTGGAGTAATTATGGCAATACAGTGTCTTGAGTTTTCCACTTCCTTGTTGATAATGAGAAAGGCAACTTCAAAGGCTTCTAATATCATACAACTCCCCTTCTGAAAACAGTGAGAACTACAGGCTAGCTGTAGGGATCAGAGAACTCCCAGGAGGTGCAATCACTGTCCCCAACCCTCATCACTTAAGACTCAGTTCTTTTCATACTCCCAAAGGGTGAGGAAAAAATAGATGACACAAAAATCCCCTATGCAAAAGCCCCAGCTCTGCGGGAAGGAGGGTGGGTCCCCGTGAATCATTCCTCCTCTAGTGAAAGGAGGCACAGGTAAGTGGTTCTGCATCTGAAAATGCCAACAGCTAGGGATACAGAACTGGGGGTGGGGGAAAGAGTCCGAGGGGCTTCTGCAGCAAACAGATAGGCCTGAGTGCAGGAGCAGATCCACCACAGGAAGGGGGAAGTCAAGGGAGGGGCAGGTAGGCATCCAAGAATATAGAAACAGTGTTCTGGGCAGAAGGGATACACTGCATGCAAATAAAGCAGTGGGACTGGAGCTGAGAAAAGTTGAGAACACCAGCATGACAAAAGGGCTCATTTGGACTGAGGGCCTAGATGGGTGAGAACAGTAGGATTAAGAACATCACTAGGGAAGAAGAGGGGTCAGTGAGGAGACCCAGTCTTCTGGCTTAGCTGGTAGTGGACAGGAAGGAGGCAGGAATCCTAGGGATCCTGTTCTCAGTTGGCCTGATCACTTCATCTGGAGCTTGTGAGTAAAACAATCCCTTCTTGGAGCTAGACAGATGGCTTGGTGGTTAACAGCACTGGCTGCTCTTCCAGAGGTCCAGATTCAATACCCAGTACACATTGCTGCTCAAAACTGTCTGTAACTTCAGCCCCAAGGAATCTGATATCCTCTTCTTGCTTCTGAAAGCACTGCATGTATATGGTGCACAGACACACAAGCAAGCAAAAGACCCATACACAAAAAATAAAATAAAAACAACAGCAAAAATCATTTCTTTCTCCTACAGATCCTAGTTAGCTGACTCCTCTCAGAACTGTGTGGAATGTTCCATTCAATCTGTCATAACCCTGCCAACCCTCCCTCTACTCTTCTAGAGTGAGCTGGTGGGCTTCCTGTCCTTCACAACAATATGCTAGCTGCCCACATGGTTTTCTGAACACATTGCTCTAGGTTGGTGCATAGTACATACCCAGGACTCCAGTAATAGTCCAATAAACACACAGTTCAGTGAGAAAACTCAAGAAGGGTACAAACTAAACACATACATTGGGGAACTTGGAACCACAGTTGGAAATTTATTATATTTCTAATAGTACCTACTCAAAAATTCCCATTTTACTAACCTAAGTTTTGCTGTATATTACAGAACCTTATGAAGAGAATGTCCAGGTGAATTTAACAAACAAGACTGGGCTTCTATCCCAAACACTCTAACCTCTCAGTTCCCTCGGCCAATTTTATTTTTTTAAGATTTATTTTAGAACCAGGTGGTGGTGACTCATGTCTTTAATTCCAGTACTCGGGAGGCAGTAGCAGGTGAATCTCTGTGAGTTTGAGGCCTGCCTGGTCTACAGCATGAATTTCAGAACGGTCGGGCTACACACAGAAACCTGTCTTGAAAAACAACACAAAAATTTAGTTTTATCAAATATAGGTATGTGTATCTACCTATAGGTATGTACACAGGTGCCTGTGGAGGCCAGAGGAGTTGGATCCCCTGGAGCTGAGTTAGAAGCAGTTGTGAGCCACTCAACATGGGTGCTGAGAACTGAACTTGGTTCTCCTACAAGAGTAGTATGAGTTCTTAACCATTTCTCCATCCTCTCCCTTGCCCCCACCAGTTTTAACACACATTCTCATTTCAGCCCTGCTATATTAAAAATATTCTTAATGCTTTAATCACTTAATGACTGAAGATCAAATTCCTTACAAAAACATTAAACCTGGGCCAGGCATGGTGGCCTACACCTTTAATGCCAGCACTTAAGAGGCAGAGACAGGCCTATCTCTATGATTTCTTGACCAGCCAGGGCTACACAGTGAGCCCCTGTCTCAAATCAAACAACAACATACATTAGTCCTGAGTCACACATTTAACAGAAGCAAGAAAGAATGTCCTTGAACCATTTCTAGAACAAGATTTCTCACACTGGCACTAACAATACTTCAAACCATACAAATCCAGTGGTAGGGCCAAACATGGATTAAGGGTAAGTATCCTTAGCCTCTTACTAGCTGTTAGGAACATATCCTAATACAGGAAGTTCTCAAATACTACCAACCATCTTCTGGAGCTTGAGATTAATCCCCCAACTCTGCATGAGAATGATTGCTGTACACAATTTTTTTTCTTTTAATTTAAGACAGGGTCTCACACAGCCCTGACCAGCCTCAAACTTGCTAAGTAGCTAAGGATGACTTTAAACTTCTTATCCTCCTGCTTTCATCTCCTGAGTGCCAGAATTATGGGTCTGTGACACTACATTCAATATATTCAATATATGCAGTGATGGGAATAAAATCCAGGGTTTTGTCATACTAGGTGAACATACCAACTGAGGTACATTCCCCAACCCCCAAGTGATCTTTTATATAATCTGAATTATGAAAACTGGGATCAATTCAGTTAAAATTTAAGTGTCCCTTAAAAACAATTAAATGAGCAGGGCTGTGGTGGTACACACCTTTCAAAGCCAGGTGGATTTCTGTGAGTTCAAGGCCATCCTGGTCTACAGAGAGGTCGAGAACAGCCGCCAGGGCTACACAGAGAAACACTGTCTTGAAAAACAACAACTAGTACTTGGAAGGTAGAGACAGATGGATCATGAGTTCAAAGCCAGCCTCCATTACTTAAGAGAATTCTTTTTTTTAATTTATTTATTATTTATATAGTGTTCTGGGCAGCAGATCTCATTATAGATGGGTGTGAGCCATTATGTGGTTGCTGGGAATTGAACTCAGGACCTCCGGAACAGCCGTCAGTTCTCTTAACCTCTGAGCCATCTCTTCAGCCCCTTAAGAGAATTCTTGACCAGCCCACAATATGTTAATAAAACAACTAAATAAACCAACTAAAGTACAGTCACTGGTAAAGGTGAAAGTACACAGACAGACACCCATCCAACAGAGACAGTGGGCCATAACATCATGCTAATGCTTCTGAAGCCAGAGAGAGTCTGAGGTAAGAGCTGTGAGAAGAAACACATTACCTAGTATTTTCTCTGCTACAGGAGGAATATCCTCAAATAAATCCAATGGCCGGGCTGAGCACAGCCTTTTGAGACTGACGACACACTGGAAAACAAGGCTCTGAAGACCATTCTCTCCACAGGTAGCACAGGTGACAGGTCTCCCTGGTACTACTGTGCCAGGCTGGCTAACCAGGTAGGAGAATAAGTACAAGTTTCAAGTGGCTACACCTTGAGCCTCAGCAACACCCTCAGGGGAACTTGTCTGAAGTTATTGTGGGTTCTCCTTGAAGAGCTTGGGTGCCCCAAAACTCACAGGCCAAGAACATGAGCCCCATGCAGGTACTTTCTTCTCCCTGCTATCATTTCCATGAACAACACTTAGTGCAGAGAAGTCAGTGTCTTCTGCACACCTTAAATTGCTAAAAAAAAAAACATTTGTGATATCTCAGATGCTCACATCAGTTTACCATTTCTTAAGGTTTTAACTTTTCCCAACACTATCTAAGAGCCATCACACTAATGTCAGTGAGTCTCTTGGCTTTCCCACGTTCCCCTTAATGGGACTAGGGATAGTGGTTACAAGACTGAAATTTTATTTATTTATTCATTTATTTATTTTTGTTTTTTTGAGACAAGGTTTCTCTGTGTATTCCTGGCTGTCCTGGAACTCGCTCTGTAGACCAGGCTGCTGGCCTACAACTAAGAGGCCCACCTTCCAAGATTAAAGGTATGCACCATCACCACCCAGCAAGACTAAAATTTTTGATGAGACCAATTATCTAAATTATTTAAACTAAAGGCATTAAATATGCATGTAGAGCAAATATGCCCCTAAGGACCAAGGAAAACTGAAGACAAGTAAGAGATTAGAGAAGTATCAATTTCTGTGCTTAAGGAAGTCCCAAATCCTTCCTGGCGTTTGATTTAAAAGTGAAGACTGTATGGTGGGCACAGAGGTTTGTCGTACATTTTCCTGTTCTAAAAGGTTATTTTCATTGTACAGAAAGGATTTCAGATGTTTGCAACAGTAAAAAACACACATTTACACAAGAAAGTAAAATTCACATGAGTTTAAATAATAGAGTCCATAGAATCTAGTATTAAGAACAAGCTACTTCAGAATGCTGTATTCTTGGTCCTCTCAAAGAGCAAAGGTCACGTGTTTACTCTCCTCTGTCATTGGGAGGCTCCTACAGTGGCCAGTTTGGAAGATACTTATAATCATTTTCAATGCAATAGAAATTATTTTCCTAGTCTAGGTCAACTGCAGAGTAAAGAATCTGGAGGATTCTCCAGAGAACTGAAGAGTCCAGGGCTCTATAAGGAAAATAAGTAGGAAGGAAAGAAGGGGAGGAGTGGAGAAAAATATATAGCTCAATAAAAAACAATTAAAAGAAAAAAAAATAAAATCAGTAAAGGTTGAACCTGTATAAAGACAGATACAAATAAATACTATTATTTCTGAATTTTCAATCAGCTATTCAGTGAACCTTATATAGTCACCTGCTCAAAGGCAATATTGATGCATATTTTTATGTTATATGTAGCCATTATCAAATGTTCACAAAGAAAAAGACAGGGCTATAGACGTAGTTCAGTTGGAGGAGTATTTTACTTAGCGACCTCCAGCACTGCAAAAACCAGACATAGTAGCCCATATATGTAGTCCCAGGGCCCAAAAGGGAGAGACAGAAGGACTATAAACTCAAGGTTATCCTCAGCTACACAAGTGCAAGGCCAACTTGGGATACAAGAGACTCTGCTGCTGCTAATTAATTAATTGTAAAATATAAAAATACAAAGAGAGAGAGATGGGAGACAACTCAAAAGCATTCTATAAGCAAATCAGGACCCACTGGTTCCAACTCTCAGTATCAATCCCAGCAATTCCATTTCGAGTCCCAAGTTAGTCATTAGTTTCCACTACTATTTTTGTACCAATAGTTTCAAATTAAACACTTGTGCTAAGTGCTATTTATTTTGTTTGTTTAGAATCAGGATCTCACTGTATAGCCAATATTCGTTTGGGATTTGATATACTGTTCAGTCTGGCTTCAAACCCACTATTTTAGTGTCTTGTCTTCCCAAGTACTGGGATTACAAGTATATGTCATCACACATGGCTTTGACATTTTTTCATCTCTACTTTCTAAGAGATGGGTACTGTTACCCCTATTTCTAGATAAACACATACATACCAGAGGTGAAGTAATTTAAGACCCATCCATGGTCACTTAGGCAAGACAGCCTGCACCCAGCATCCCCACTGTTAACCACCACACCACCATTGTCCCTGGATATACCCAGGCATGCATCACCTAGACAGAAAGAAAAGTAACAAAAAGCTGAAGATCTGCTAACCCTCCAACAGTTAATGCCCAACAAGAATCCCATCTCCAATATGCAGTAGCCCCTGCAATCCCAGGAGGCTTACTTAAGTAGGAAAAACTGAAGTCCAAGGCAGCCTGGGCTACACAGTGAATTTATCTTTAAAAAAATTCCTAGTTTAGCCATGCAATGGTGGTGCATGCCTTTAATCCCAGCACTCAGGAGGCAGAGGCATGAAGATCTCTGTGAGTTCAAGGCCAGCCTGTCCTACAGAACAAGTTCAGGGACAGACTCCAAAGCTACAGAGAAACCCTGTCTTGAAAAACAAAACAAAACAAAATTCCCAACTTCTATAAAAATCTATGCAGGAATCCAGGCAGTGGCGGTGCACACCTTTAAACCCAGCACTGGGGAGGCAGAGGCGGTGGATCTTTGTGAGTTCAAGGCCAGCCTGGTCTACAGAGTTCAGGGACATGCTCCAAAGTTACCCTGAGAGACCCTGTCTTGAGAGGGGAAAAAAAATAGCTAGGCAGGAGATCAGACCAAGAGCATAAGCAACATTCCAACATGTCTTCTTCTCTTGCCTTGAATGTTAATCACTAAGTTGCTGGGGAAGCAGGCACTTCCCATCTATTCATGTTTTCTTTCTAGAACTATTTTCCAAGCTCTTTGCTGGCAAGAACCATGTTATATGACATTTGTCTTAGTTGGTTTTCTATTGCTATGATAAATGCCATAACCAAAAGCAACTTAGGGAGAAAAGGGTTTATTTCATCTTATAGTTATCGTCCATAATGATGGGAAGTCCGAGCAGGAACTCAAAACAGGAACCTGGAAGCCAGAACTGAAGCAGAGACCATAGAGGAGTGCTACATACTGGTCTGTTTCTCATGACTGCTTAAACCTGCCTTCTTATAGCACCCAGAACCATCTGGCCAGAGGTGGTACTGCCCAATTTTTTTGTTGTTTGTTTGTTTTTTGTTTTTCTAGACAGGATTTCACTGTGGAACTCACTTTGTAGGCCATGCTGGCCTCGAACACAGAAATCCGCCTGCCTCTGCCTCCCAAGTGCTGGGATTAAAGGCGTGTGTCACTACTGTGTGGGCCCTCTTATATCAATCACCAATCAAGAAAATGCCCTACAGGCTTACCCACAGGCCAGTCTGGTGGAGGCATTTTCTCAACTGAGGTTCCCTCTACACTAACGACTCTGGTTTGTGTCAAGTTCACATGAACTAGCCAGTATAACATTTTTACCTCCCAAAAAATAACAAATAAAAAGTCGGGTGGTGGTAGCACACGCCTTTAATCCCAGCACTCAGAGGCAGAGGCGGGTAAATCTTTGTGAGTTCAAGACCAGTCTGGTTTACAAAAGCTACTTCCAGAACAGCTAGGGCTGTTATACAGAGAAACCCTGTCTCAAAGAAAAAAAAAGAAACATTTTTACTTCCATAACACCTCAAACTAGATAATGAAAACTCGCTGTGGGTTCAATTCACTTCTGACTTACAGAAAATATTGCTGCAGAACCTGAAAGACAAAGCCTAGCATACGAAACTTAAATGTGCTGGGAAAATAGGCACCAAGCAGTAAAGTGAAGACACACAAATGGAGGAATTGGGAGAGCACTAACAACTGCTTTGATGGACGCCTTCCTACTGCCTGGAGTTTTACACACACTAACACAGACCAAGGTTGCCTATTCTAACAGATCAATAAAATGGGCATCTATAGCACCAGTCAGTCTCTTATCCAATGATGTTGCCAGGTGTATTTCAGAGGTCATAATGTTATTGGATCTTTAGAAAGGAATTATTTTGTGATGTACACTATATAGCATTCCCAGGTATGTCTGGGATATCATCCAGTAGAAAACACACTAACAGAGTGCTGGAGAGATGGCTCAGTGGTTAAGAGCATTGCCTGCTTTTCCAAAAGTTGTGAGTTCAATTCCCAGCAACCACATGGTGGCTCACAACCATCTGTAATGAGGTCTGGTGCCCTCTTCTGGCCTGCAGACATACACACAGACAGAATATTGTATACATAATAAATAATTATTAAAAAAGAGAAAGAAAACACACTAACATCTGCAGAGAAATACAGAAATATCCATATGATTCACATGAAGTGGAACAGAGTCTAAGCAGCCTCACATAAGCTCAGGTCAGATGGCAGAAACCTATGGAAAAATTTGTTCTCAGAGTTTCTGGAGTTTCAAAATTGTGACTGAGGAGCTGGGTGTCTGCATATCCATAACTCATTCTGTGAACAAGGCCAGAGGCTTAGAAAGGCTGGTAACCTATTCAGATTCATTCATGCTTTGAAGGACAGGGCTTGACTCACACACCCGATGCAGTACAATGCTTCTCACGCCAAGGGCACAGGGGTTGAAATGGAAGCTGTGGATCATGCAGGCCTATGCTTCTGTATTTCTCAAGAGTCAAACAGAACATTCTTCATATAGCAGAGGCTCTTAGCATGGCTGAGCATCATGTCATCCCTTGGGAGCTCTTTAAAAGTGATTTAAATAAAAAAATAACCCAGCATCTCATAATGAAGTCCAGACTGGTCTCAAACTCATGATTATCATACTTCACCTCCTGAATATTACAGAGTTCAGGATATAGATACAACTCAGTAGTAAAGCACTGGCCCAGCATACATAAGGTCCTGGGTTCAATTCTCAATACCAAATATACACAAATAGCAAATAACACACAAATGGCAGGTATATACCAACCATGCCTTTTTCAAAAAACCACCAAACTCTTATTTCTTGTCTTCCCTGATAGAAATGATCTGGAGTAGAGTCGACATTTTTGTGGTTATTTCTGACAGCTGTAATGTGCGGGGAGAGTTCAGAAATACCAGACAAAACTATTCAGAGATGCTGCTATGAAACAAGCCTGAGAAGGCAGCCTTCAAGTCTTGTCAGGGAGTCCCCACGGAAACCATACTTCTTCTTCTTCTTCTTCTTTTTTGGTTTGGTTTGGTTTTTCAAAACAGGCTCTGTAGCTTTGGAGCCTTTCCTAGAACTAGCTCTTGTAGAGCAGGCTGGCCTCGAACTGATAGAGATCTGCCTGCCTCTGCCTCCCAAATGCTGGGATTAAGGCGTGCACCACCACAGTCTGGCGGAAAACATACTTCTATCAGAGAAGTTGGGAGGCTTCCAACAATGACTAAGAGGGGACATTAAACTCTTCAGTGATTGAACATACTCTACATCAAAGACTCAAGACCATTTGTACTTCTTTCCTTCCTCTGAATCCAACGAACTCCTAGACATACCTTCTAAAGGCCATTAGGTCCTCACCAATAGGCACACAAATGTGAAACCAAGAAACACTGCTTCCTGGCAGCAGACAGAACAAATACCAGCAGCAGAAGAAAAAGTTTTAACAGTTACGTTGTTGCTACTTTGCAGACATAAGCTTATTAACAGTAGAATCTGTACATACTGGTCAAAATGTGAATTTTACAGATATAAAATCCTAATCTCAAAATAGACCTTAGGTTCAACCACCCAGCTCCTCCAACATCTAGTACCCAAATGGAGCCTTCTAAACTGCAAATGTGACCCCAACATTGTCACCCTCATTTAAAATTTTCATTATTATTCTATGTCTATAAGTGTTTTGGCTGCATGTATGACTGTGCATCATGAGCATGGCCTGGTACCCATGGAACCCAGAAGAGTATTTCAGATTCTCTAGAATTGGACTTAAAGTCATTGGTGAGCTGCCATGTGCGTATTGGAAATTGAACCCCAGGTCCTCTGGAAAATGAGTCAGTGGTCTTAACCACTAAGCCATATCTCCAGCCCCTATCACCCTAACTCATAATTCTGTTTTCAACAGTCCAAATTAGCCATGGCCTCAGCTCATTCCTCCTGTCCTCTTTGTGTACTCTGTCCCAGTTTCCACTCTAACACTAGTCCTCCTATGAAGCTTTTTTGTTAAAATTTCCCATGTAGTCTAAACAGGTTTCCTAGCCTGATCTAAGCATTAGTTTACTAGCTTAGCTTATGATCTGGACATTCCGTTTCCATTCTACTGACTTTTACATAAAGCATAATATTCCAAACTCAGAAGCTTAACACATGTAGAACTAGAAATGTTTGATGGGCATATCCTACCTTCTCTCTCCAAACTGAAAAATACAATTTTAACCTTAAATAGCTTTGTTTGTTTTCAAGACAGGGTTTCTCTGCGCAACAGCCATGGCTGTCCTGGAACTCTGTAAACCAGGTTGGCCTCAAAATCAGAGATCCTTCTGCCTCTGCCTCCCAAATGGGAGGCAGGGAGTAGAGGTGTATGCCACCACTGCCCGGCTTAAATAGCATTTTTTGATCTTTGCAGTAAATGTATTTATGATGAAATCATTATTTTATTGCCACAGTAACTGTAAAAGTCATCTAGATATGGCTGCCTTAGGACCCTTCCAAGAAAATGGGTTTCAACAGGGGTTACTTGAATTGCCAAAATCAGAAGTTTGGTGGCCCACTTGGCTGCTGGCCCCCTACTTCCCCTTGATTCCTGTCCCTCAACCATACAGCCTAGCACTAGCCCTAGAATTAGCTACTTTTCTTGTTGCTATGACCAAAGGCCTGTGACAAAAAGCAAAGGAAGGAAGAGTTTATTCTAGCTTACATCTGAGGATGCAGTCCACCTGTCAGGGAAGGCATGGACAGGAGAATGAGAAGTCAGTGCACTGTTGCAGTCAGTCAGAAAACTGAAAGAGACAAATGCTGGTACTCAACTTGCTCTCTCCTCGTGTGTGTGTGTGTGTGTGTGTGTGTGTGTGTGTGCGTGCGCATATGTATGCTTAAAAAACTTAGTCCAAAACTCTGTACCATGGAAAGGTGTCACCCACACAAAGAGTGGGTGTTCCCTCCTCAGCTAACCTCCAGAACCTCCTTCACAGGCACACCTAGGTCTGTTCCCTAGGTGACTTAAATCCTGTCAGGCTGAGCATCATAGTTCCATGTCTCTTTAACTTGACACCCAAATTATATATCACATTAAATCAAACATTCCACCTTTAGCTCCTAAAGTTTGTTTTTAATCTCATAATGAAAATATATTTGGTCCATCTCTTCTTCTTTAAAAGTTCCCATATTTTAACAATCCACAATTGCTCAAGTCTATTCTGAGACTCCAAACAATCTCTTATCTATGACTATAAAAAAAGTTTTTTTAAAAAGTAGATAATTCCAATATACAATGGCACAAAATAAACATTTCCCATATAAAAATGGAGGATTGGGGGCACAGCAATGAGACATCAGGTCAAAGCACGATCAATATCCCACAAGAAAAACATGAAATCCTGAGGCTCCCAGTCCTGAATGGGACTCTCAGTAGCATCATCTGGGTCCATGGGTTTGAACAGCACTGAATTTTCAGCTGTGCCACCTGTCGCACACATAGCCTCTCTAGAGGACCTGCTTCAGGTGCAATTTAGGCTTTACCATCACAGCTTCCTACCCTGGCCTCTTGGGGCCTCACTGTAGGGAATCCAACCCTACCAGACACTGCTTGGCTTCAGTGGCTTTCTGGGACTTCGGTGTAAGCTGCCTTCATTACCTCATAATTCTTGCATTTTTCATACCTGAAAACCACATGGACAAAAATGCCAAGTCCTGCTGCCAGCTGAAGATATAGTTTAGCCCCTTTCTATCACAGCTATACTGGTTTCTCTATGCCTTGAGGGCTGAACCTGGGAGAACAATTCTCTAAGGATTTGTTTTCAAGCAGGAAATCCCTTCGTTGGCTCTAGCAATTGGTGTCTCTTACAAATGAATTTGCATTTCCACTGACAAGAGCCCTCTGATGATGGGGGTCTACTCTCAGGGCATGGCTCCTCTACTGTCTCTGTATATCCTGAGGATTCTTCAGTGGTGTTTTATCTTTTCAATAAGTATAGCTGCTTCTTCCACACCAACCTCTGCTGAAACTTTAAATTTATTTCTTTTTCACCAAATCACACACATTTCTGTTCTTCTTCACTGTATATCTGAGAAAGAGTTGTAAACAGTAATCATGCCAGCCTTGATGTTATGCTCTTTTAAACCATTCAAGGGGTGGTAAACGACTTGAATCCCAGCACTAGGGAGGTAGAGGTAGAAGCATCTCTTTGGCCAGCCTGATCTACATAGTGAGCTCCAGGACAGCTCAATAAACAAAAAACAAACAAGCAAAATCCCTACACCAAATTCAGCCTCACCCAAGTTTTTAGAGCATGGAAAAAAAAAAGCCAGAATTTTGGGGGGTTGGGGGGATAGGCATGGAATATAACAAGAATGGTCACTAGCCAGGACCCAGTAGGGTCCTTGGCTCCCCTACAACCTATAAGCAGACTTTACCATCTGCCTTTGGTCTTCCACAGTTTTACCAGCATGGTCCATTAAGCCCTGGTTACAGTACCCCAGGGTTTCTCTAGCACACAATTCCAAACTCTTACACATTCTTCCCCCCAAACTAGTCACAAAGGCCTGTGAACCACATGGCCAGATCTACCCATGGCAACAGCCCACCTCCTTGACATTATTGCTCCGTACTGACTACTTTCTCATCCCCATGACCAAAGTCCTGACAAAAAGTAACTTAAGAAAAAGTGTGTTTTACATAATGGTACAGTGAGTTCTTGACCTCAGAAGTCACAGAAGGGAAGTAAAAGAAGCCAGGGTTCCCTGAAATTCCTCATCAGTCATTCTGGCAGCAAAGGCACAGGTGTCAGCAGAATGAGGTAACTGGTCACAGAACATCTGCAGTAGAGTGGCAGAGAGAGAAGAATGCTGGTGCTCAGGTGGTTCCTTCCTCTTTTCCTGTGTATTAAGCCCTGCCCCTGATCCATGTGTTGCAGTCACCCACATTCAGAGTTACTGTTAAAAGATGTCACAGATAGACCTAGGGGCATGTTTCCTAGGTGATTCCAAATCCAGACAAAGTCAACATGAAGAATAACCATCACACCCCCTACACTAACAGTCCCGACTCCACTCACTCACACAATGCCATGTCCAACACTCAAAAACAGGTCCACTACATAAGCCGTGCATGGCGGTGCATGTCTTTGATCCTAGCACTCAGAGGCTGACACAGGACATCTCTATGAATTTGAAGCCAGTCTCGTCTACATAGCAAGTTCCAGGCGAGCCAGGGTTAAATAGTGAGAATGTTTGTTTTTATTTAAAAAAAAAAAAAAGGAAGGAAGGAAGGAAGTTACTGAGCATGATGGCACGCATGTGTAATCTAGAACTTGGAAAATAAATTTAAGAGGAATTCAAGGTGATTCTTGGCTACACAAAGTCCAAGGCCAACCTAGACTAAATGTGACCATGTCTCAAAAAGTTTAAAAAAAAAAAATCATGCCTAGAAAAACAAAAGGTCAAAGCTTTATAAATGGAGGTGTGGTCTCAAGGAAAACTTCTCAGACAGCTTTTCACATGTTAATCCATACTTGATGGGTTTCACTTCAAGCATAAGTAATTAAAACCTGACATGGTTCCTAACAGCCCTAGGAAACAAGGAAAGTTTAACCACATTAGTTCATCTTAAGTCAAGACCAACCATGCCCTAAACATCAGAACTGAGAAATAAGGCAAGCTGAGGGCATGCACCAACTGTGTGAAATGCTGTTGTCCTTGTACCTCCTTTACCATCCTCCCCAAAGACTAATTACCCAACTTTGGCCCCCACATTGGTCAGGCCCGGGCCACAGTCACCAACCACACTGTGGTACAGAAAATCCTGAAGGCAATAGTGGACGAGGCAGGTACATGGTATCAAGTAACATGGCCAGAGGATTACAGAGAGCAAATATTTTATCCCACAATACTCCAAAAACTGGCAAATTTAAGGTATTTAAAAAAAAAAAAAAGAGAGAGAGAGAGAGAGAATGAAAAGCAGGCACCCTATTCAAAACATACATTTATAACTTTTTTGTGGCAAAAGACCTCAGACCATGTAGACCAGAAGTTCTTGACCTCAGAAGTCACGGGAGGGAAGTAAAAGAAGCCAGGGTTCCCTGAAATTCCTCATCAGTCATTCTGGTGTATCACACACTTACAGAACATGCTTTTCATTCATGCTTTTTGCACTGAAGGCAAGGTGCCTAGAAGTGACTTGCTTGGGCAACACAGCATTAGTGGCTTCCTGGCCAGAAATGTTGGATCTCTTTGGGCAGGTGAAAGCAAGCATGACTCCTTCCTCATAGATTCTAACACACAATGGCATGGGAGACATACTTCTAGTTTCATTATTTAACTCTGTTCCCTCACTCCTCTGTGACATCATCATGTGAGCTCTTGCTCAGTGTTGCAGCCATCAGCTAAAATAGGATGAGAAGGCAAGAGCCACAAGAAACGAAACGTCCATATTAAAGCTGATGCATACCTCTATGCACATAACTGATCCCATCCTTTTATGTAGAAACAGTCACAGGCTGATTCTAACAAATCTCTAAGAAACTTGCTAAATGATCTACATGAAAAGGAAATTTATGTTATGCAGATTTACATTATTTTCTCAATGAAGTTTTCTTAAGAACAGACAGAAATACTGGCCATGTGTGGTGGCACATATTTTTAATCCCAGCACTTGGGAAGCAAAGACAGGCAGATCTCTGAGTCTGTAGGCTAGTCTGGTCTATAAAATGAGTTCTAGGACAGCCAAGGCTACACAGAGAAATCTAACTTGAGAAACGAAAAAGAACAGAGAGAAATGTTAATTTAAATTTCCCAACATGAATGTCAACTGATCATGTTAAATCAACTCACAGGAAGGAAAGGATCAAGGATCATAAAATGCAAGGATCAAAGCTGCACCCAAACCACTGATCCAATTCTTAGACTATGATCACATGTGAAAGACCAAAGGCCAATGCTAAGCTCACAATAGGGGTGCACCCTAAGATCCGTCCACTTGGAGTGAAAAGCAGGAGAACTGAAGGTCAGCCTGGGTTATACAGCAAGACCAGGGCTAGAAAAGGGAAAAGCAGTTCCTGATGTGAATGACACAGAGATCTTATACAGCAATTGCCCGCATAAGAATGGGGACACTCCAGAGCTTGTTAATGCTTCATTCAAAGGTGCATGTGACAGCACTGCTGAGAGCACCATGCTACCTAAGCATCATACAGACAGTGGTGGATGGTCACACATCTTTCACACTCTTCTCATTAAGAAGATCCCATTTACATCCGACCCTTTAAATTTAGAAGGGCTCTGAGGCAGGAATAACACTACACTGATTTCCAAACTCAGGCTTAAGAAAGCAGCTCTTAAGAAAGATCATTGTCTAGGAGTTCTGAGCAGCCACACTCAGCACTGAGCCCATTGACAATAACAGCAACAGACCTGAGACCACAAAGAGAACAGAAAACACTGATCTACACCTTCCAACCACACAGGTATGTTAGTGCAACCATTGGGTCCTTAAAACCAGATCAGCCACCAGACAGACCCCAGTGAGTGACTTCAATCAGAACTACCTGCAACAGAAGAACCAAACAATTGAAATATACCTTTCCCATACCAAGGCATCAAGGACGGAGTTCCCTTCCTGATTTTCTATTGGTAGACACAGGATGATGGCGGTAATGTCAGCCATAATTTTTCCAGCTGTTAGCCATTAAGGGAAACAACTGACTTTACAGCCAATACTATAGTCACACGTTGGGAAGTATGGGAAATAAGAAGCTATGTAGTATCATCACCACGTCTGCTTTGAATCCTCCTAGAATTTTCTTTTTTTTTTTTTTTGGTTTTTTTTTTGTTGTTGTTTTTTGAG
>JAQHUG010000231.1:692994-727373 GCA_028555095.1 Dicrostonyx torquatus | reverse complement strand
TTTTTTTTGGTTTTTCGAGACAGGGTTTCTCTGTGGCTTTGGAGCCTGCGCTGGAACTAGCTCTTGTAGACCAGACTGGTCTCGAACTCACAGAGATCCGCCTGCCTCTGCCTCCCGAGTGCTGGGATTAAAGGTGTATGCCACCACTGCCCAGCGCTCCTAGAATTTTCTATGTGACTGGAGGATTAGGGAGACCAGGTAACAAAATTCTATATAAACACAATATACTTTTTGGTGCCTTGATAACAAAAGCAAAAGATATTAGAAGAAAACAAAATTACAAAGCACTATTCCTTATGAACATAAGCACAAATGTCCTCAGCAGAACTGTGGCACATTATCCAATAACTATTAAAAGGATTACATACATGACAAATCAGGACTTATCCCAGGAATGCAAGGATGATTCAATACACACAATCACTAGGGCTAAAGGAAAACAACTCCATCAGTAAAAGTGCAAGCAGGAGTATCTGAATTTGATCCCACCACACATAAGACAGGTACACAGGCAGGTGACTTGCTGACCAACCAGCCTAGGCTGACTGGAAAAATTCAAGTTCCAGTGAGAGATCTTGGCTCAAAAAAGAAAGCAGACTGCTCCTAAAAAATAACACCTAAGGGTGATTTTGAGCTCCAAATGCATGTGTACTTACACAAACATGCACACAGACTTGTAAATACACACACACGTGCACACACACATATCAACATGCACACAGGTTCATACATACACAGACAATCATGCATAGGCTTGTACATACACACACACAAAGTCTCTATAACACAGTATATTAACAGGACAAAGAAAAAAATACATGCTCATTCTCAAACTACAAAAGGACTTGACAAAATTTAACAATCCCAGGGATTGGTGGTAAACACCTTTGATCCCAGCACTCCTGAGGATCTCTCTGAGTTCAAGGCCAACTTGGTCTACAAAGCAAGCTCCAGGGCAACCAGGCCTACATAAAGAGACTCTCTCAAAAACAAAACAAAGGGCTGGGTAGATGGCTCAGTGGTTAAGAGCACTGGCTGTTCTTCCTGAGGACCTGGGTTCAATTCCCAGTGTCTTACATGGCAGTTCACAACTGTCTGTAACTCGAGTTCCAGAGGATTCAACACCTTTATACAGACATACATGCAGGCAAAAACACCAATGTACAAAAATAAATCATTTTTAGTCGGGCAGTGGTGGCGCATGCCTTTAATCCCAGCACTCGGGAGGCAAAGGCAGGCAGGCAGGAAGGCAGGCAGGCAGGAAGGCAGGAAGGCAGGAAGGCAGGAAGGCAGGAAGGAAGGAAGAAAACCAAACCAGAACACTAGGAATGAATAAGAACAAAAACTTCCTTACTTTAACAAAGAGCCTTGAAGGATTTGTGCTAACCCTACCCCAAGATGGGAATCCAATCCCAGGGCCTATGCAGCTAAAGCACTGAACCAGTGAGAGACTGAAAGTTCCTCTGAGATCAGGAGCAATAGAAGGATGTACATCTCCACTATGATCCTCATCACTATCCTGGATACTGAAGATGGAATAATTAGGTAAGAAAAACAGATAAAAGCATCAGGCTGGAAAACGGATGTAAAGTATCTCTATTTGCACACAAAGTGACTGAAGAATATCCCCTAGGACCTGGAGAGATAGTTCAGAGCACTGGTTGCTCTTCAGAAGACCTGGGTTCAATGTCCAGAATCCACATTCATCTGTAACTCCAGGCCCAGGGAATCTGATGCTCTCTTCAGACCTCTGTAAGCACTAGGTATATACACAGTGCACATATATACACACGCAAGCAAAATTCACATACACATTTTAAAAAAAAAATACCCTGTGGCTGGAGACATGACTCAGCGGTTAAGAGCACTGGCTGTTCTTCCAGTGGGCCCCGCTTCAATTCCCAGTGCCCACATGGCAACCCACAACTGTCTGTAACTTCAAGATCTGACACTCTCACACAGATAAATATGCAGGCAAAATGCCAATGCACATAAAACAAAATAAACAAAAGTAAAGAAAATGCCCCACAAAATATCTGCTACAGGCAACATATAAACTCACATCAAAACAGATAGAAAAAAGTTGTGCTTCTATACCTAACAGCAATCCAAAATGAAAATAAAGAAAATAATTCTATTTACAGCAGACTCCACAAGAACAAAATATTAAGGAATTAAAATCATCTAAGGAGTTGAATATTTATATATTGAAACTACAAGATGTTGATGAAAAATAAATGAAAAAAGGCTGGTAATATGGCCCAGCAGTAGAGTATTTATTTGTCCAACACTCAGTGAGGACCTCAGTTCAATCCCCAGCAGCATGAAAGATGGGAAAGAAAGGAGAGAAAGAAGGAAGGAGGAGAACTAAGGAAGCAAATGAGGAAACATCCATGTTAAAGAGTGGAAGGCAGCATTAAGGCGGCAACTCCAAAACAATCTGATTCAGTGCAATCCATATTAAAATTCCAGTAACCATTTTTACAGGAACAGAAAAGCAACTTTTACAATTCACATGAAACATCAAGAGGCTCAAAACTGTCAATACAATACTGGAAATGAAAAAGTTGGAATACTCTCATTTTCAAAGCTTACTACTTCAATATTTACTAAAAAGCTACAACAATGAAATTGTGTGGTGCTGACATTAGGATAGGCATACAGATCAAGAGAACAGAACTAAGAGTCCAGAAAGAAATGCAAATATCTATAACCAATATATCTGAAACTTTTCAATGGAGAAAGAAGTTTCCTACAGAAAAAAAAAATGAAATGGGAACTCCGACCTTGATCCATATAAAAAAACAAAGACCAAAGACCTAAACATAATAACTAACCCTATAAAACTCTTGGAAGGCATAGTGGTAAATATTAATGGTCTAGCAATGAATTCTTTTTTTTTTCCTTTTTTTTTTTCTTTTTTCTTTTTGGTTTTTTGAGACAGGGTTTCTCTGCATGCAGCTTTGGGGCCTGTCCTGGAACTAGCACTTGTAGACCAGGCTGGTCTCGAACTCACAGAGATCCGCCTGCCTCTGCTTCCCGAGTGCTGGGATTAAAGGCGTGTGCCACCACCGCCCGGCTAGCAATGAATTCTTAGACTTGACACCAAAATCACAGTAACAATCAATAAAGGGCTGGAGAAATGGCTCAGAGGTTAAGAGCATTGCCTGCTCTTCCAAAGGTCCTGAGTTCAATTCCCAGCAACCACATGGTGGCTCACAACCATCTGTAATGAGGTCTGGTGCCCTCTTCTGGCTTGCAGGCATACACACAAATACAGAATGTTGTATACATAATAAATAAATATTTAAAAAAAAACAATAAATAAATAAATAAATAAATAAATACCAATTAAAGCTTTGTGTAAGGGATATTATCAACAAAATTTATGAAGCATTATACTAGATGGGAGAAAATAGTCACAAATTGTGTATCTAAAGGGTTTCATGTCCACAATTTATAGAGTTCTTATAACTTAAGAAAGAATCAGCCCAATTAAAGCAAAGACCTTGGGCTTAGACATAATATATATACACCAAGCACATAGAGAGACCACTGGTCATCAAGAAATAACAAATCAAAATGACAACAACACAATAATTCACACACTAGAACAACAGGAGTTAGTTTAGTGATGATGTGAAGAAACTGTGACACTGCTGGTGGGAAAAAAAATAACTCGGATGTGCAGTATGACCAATGCTCTGGGAGACACATCCAGAAGAAAAGAGGACACACACATACACTTTAACATCTGCTTATGGCAACATTATTCCTAACAGTAAAGAGGATGAAAACTAAATGTCCGAAGACAGATGAACAGATAAAGTGCAAACACAGATGCTCGAGCATGAACCTTAGAATAGTTAATTATATGCTACGCGAATTTTTTCTCAATGGAAGAAATGTTGAACTACAATTTATGGATTTATTTAACCAATAGTTGACTACCAACCATATGCCAGAAACTCTCTTCATGAAGGTTATAAACATTTTTTTTTGTGCTGCAATAGAAAAGAAGCATGCTAAGAGATTATGAGCAATATGGGTTACTTTAAGAGAGTTTATAGAAGACCTTTCAAGTATTTGAAGAGACCTGAATAAATCACAAAACATTATTCTTATTAAATAATGGGAAAGAAAAAAATCAAAATAAAACTTATCAAAATTCAATCATATGCAAAAATTGCTTTCTTAAAAAAACAGGAATATCTAAATATAGATGTTCCTTTTATGCAAATTAATGTGACTTTGGTTTCCAGACATTTTACCATCTGTTCTAAAGACTTCCTTAGCTGGACATGGTAGTTTAGCCTTTAAGCCCACCACTCACCCTCAGGAGGATGAGGTAGAACTGCAATTGTCAAGAAGGGAGGGAGAGAAGAAGGGAGAGTGGAAGGGAGAGAGGAAGGAATGGATGGAAGGAAGGGAGGAAGGAAGAAAAAATAAAATAAAATGGGGGATGGATAGTTTCTTCATAGTTCAATAATGCTCCCCCACAACACCATATATATGATACTCTTCTGGCACAGCCCAGAGAGCCTGCCTTTCACCTTGTTGAAAACATGCATAAAAGGAAGAGCAAGCACTTATCACGTCATTTATTTTCTTGAAACAGGTCTTTATTTTATTATTTATTTTTTTATTTTATTTTATTTATTTATTTTGGTTTTTCGAGACAGGGTTTCTCTGTAGCTTTGGAGCCTGTCCTGGAACTAGCTCTTGCAGGCTGGCCTCAAACTCACCGAGATCCGCCTGCCTCTGCCTCCCAAGTGCTGAAATTACAGGCCTGCGCCACCAACACCCAGCTTGAGACAGGTCTTTAAATATCCCAAGCTGACCTCAAACTGATTCTGAAGCACAGGCTACACAATCTGGATTGCTGTGGATGCTAGTAACAGGGATTTATGCTGTGATGTGTTAGTTTCTTGTCCCCCATTACTTAACACTTCTTTTTTTTTTCAATGTTTCTGTAAGTGGGTGTACACATGAGTGAAGATGCCCTTGGAAGACAGATGCATCTGATCCTCCTGTAGCTGGAGTTACAAGCAGTTGTGAGCCACCGGCACAGGTGCTTGGAATTGAGCTCCGATCCTCCATTAAAAGCAGTGCATGGTTTTAAATGCGGAGTCATCTTTTCAGTACTTCCATTTTATACCTCACAATTAATTTTCTACTGTAATACACACATAAGATTACCATCTCAGCCATTTTATTAAACATATAGTTTAGTGATGTGAAATCAGTCATACATAATGTACAGCTGTCACCAGGACCCATCTCCAGGACTCTGCATGCCATAGATGAGAAAACTGAGTTTAGAGATGACAAGTAACTTGACAAGACAGTCAGCTAGAGGAATAACCAGAATTCCATAGGTGTGTAGGTATGTGCAATGCATTTATGCCTGGTGCCCATAGAGTTCGAATGAGGGTGTCAGATCCCCTGAACTAGAGTTAAAAATGGCTGTGGGTGCTGGGAATTGACTCCAGGTCCTCTGGAAGAACAAACCAGTGTTCTTAAGCACTGAGCCATCTCTCCAGCCACAAATGTGTCTTACTTTCACTCACACTTCAGGCTAAACCGTGGGGGGAAAAAAAAGAGAAAGCAATCCCCTCTTCACAGCTGAGTGATGGTGGTGCACACCTTTAATCCCAGCACTCAGGAGGCAGAGACAGGTGGATCTCTGTGAGTTGGAGAACAACCTGGTTTATAGAATGAATTCCACGACAGCCAAAGATACACAGAGAAACCCTGTCTCAGAGGTTTGTCATCTCAATCTCAGAGATTAGTCACAGACACACCAGAACTTCCCTGAACCTGGAAAAGGGTAGGGCAAATTTTGGACTCATTGAGATCCTTGCTCACATACTACTGCCTGTTACCTACTTTTGTCTAAAACAAAAGATTAAGCCTCTATCAACCCACAGACTTGGGTTGTGCCCTGGTGTCCAGCTGTATTCTATGACTCCCAGCCCTCCCTGGAGTAGGAACATGTCAATGGAACAAAGCCCACACTTCTGACCCAGCAGTCTCTGGTCCTTCCTAGTTCCAATCAAACACTTCACAGGGTACTGCTGAACAGTCAGAGCCTCTGAAGCAGCCAACAACACTTCCTTGCTAATTGGGAAAAAGCTTCTTTCTTTTAACTTACATTCCCATGAGTCATCTGTAGTCAAAATTAAACGTGAGATAAATGGGTGCTGAGCTATAACCATGATGCTCTTTACAGAGTGACCAGGCCTCAGGGACTTGTTCACCACTAACAAGCTAACCTTTGTAAAACTCTGTAAAAGGCATGAGGACTAAATACTATCATTAGTACTAGACTACTGGTTTAAATGTAAATTAAGAGAGATAAAGAGGAAAGAAAACACATTAGTAAATTAGGTTAGGGACTGCTAAGATGTATGTAATATCTGAACCACAAGAGTAAACCGTATCCTAATTGATTTTTTTTTTCACTGTTGGGATGAAACCCAGGGCTTTGCATGTAGTAGGCTCTACCACTGAGCTTCAACCCCAGTCCCTAGATAGGCCTGTTAAAGAATACAAGCACACTGGTGTTGCTCTAAGACACAAGACTAAAACACAGAAAAAGAATGAAAACTGACTAGGGAGGAGGGAAGCTAATACAGCCAAGCAAATGTCAGCAGAGAAAGACTGCATAAAAACTGCTGAAACAATCCACAATGTGCCTGAAAAAAAAACAAAAACAAAAACAAAAAAAAAAACACTAAATAGGAACAAAAGAAAACCTACACTCACAAAGCAAAACCAACTGAACGAAATCTACAACTGCACTGTAGCCAGGTGCAGTAACACATGCCTGTAAACCCCAGCACTTGGGGGCAGAGACAGAAAGATTAGAAATTCCAAGACAACCTGGGCTACAAGGTAAATGTGAGGCCAAAGTGAACTTCACAGGGAGACTCCATATCAGAAAACAAGCACAAGAAACTACCTGGCCGAAAAGGCCCACAGGTGAAAACAGGACCTCTAAAAAGACCTGCTCTTCCTTTCCTTTCCTGTGAAGGGGCACAGTTACAGCCCCAACAGCTGGGCCGCCTCTTCATGTTCCCTTTCCCAGGAAGGGCAGCCATGGAATCAATTCAGACTTGGCTTCAACTCCACAGTACTGCCTCTTCATTTGTGTTGCTGTATTTTGAATTCAGCACCAAGAGAATTCCTGCACAGCATGTGGTCCAGACCCCACAGCACTTCTGTTCACTATCACAGCACCTACCACACTGTGCTATCACCAAAAGGTTATTCTAGCTTGGCCATGGCCTGGAGACTCCATGAGGGCAGAGACCACTCAGTATCTTACCTGACTTTTTTAGTTTTAGCCACTGCATAGTACATGCTCGAAAAAAAGGTAAGAAAAAAAAAGTTTGATTAAATATAGTTTGAAAAACCCATTTTTCAAAATACCTAGGAACAAAAAAGCATTTCAAATGTGTGGTTAGATCATGGGGGCTCCAAAGAGAGCTATGAATAAACACAATGCATCTTTTGGAGAATCAATTCTACTAAAGATTAGAAGCAGAGTATGTTTATATTAAAACAGATTACTGAGTACAATGTATAATGTACATAAAGATAAAATTTCATGTGCTTGCCCCATCCCTACTAAAGTCCCAGAGAAAATTCTTCTGAACCTATACATTTAATATACCCTATAGCAGACTGCATTAATCCAACAAGCAGAGAATTTAATTTCCATGTAAATTTAGGACTTCTAAGCATTAGTGGGGAAAGCACTCCTTTCCCTGTTCTTTCAAGAAAGTTAGAAGTTTGTATCAAAGAAGTTTCCCTGCCAAGATTAATAGTGCACACCTTTAATCCCTGTACTCTGGAGGCAGACACAGAGACAGAAATACCTGTGAGTTCGAGGCCAGCCAGGTCTAGGACAGCCAGGACTACATAAAGAGCCCGTTTCAAAACAACAACAAAAGAGTAGTAGTTTCCCACTGCATAACTCCCTCTAATGTATCAGAGCATCAGAACAAGACAGTGGGCCAGGAAAACGATCACGGGAAGCACTGAGTTTGTCCAACTATGAAACACTGTGGTCCTCTGTTGTGTCCTTCTCTTCCTACCTTGCAGAATCTAAATAAAAACATTCACCATGTACCTGGTGGAAGAACAGGTGTCACAAGCAACTAATTTTAATTACCTCGTGTGCAAGAAGGTCTCCAAATGAGCATTAGCCTTCAAGAATAAAAGTTAACCTTGGAAAACCATAACAAAACTATTATAACTCGTTGGTGGTGCACGTCTTTAATCCCAGCACTCTAGAAGCAGAGACAGATGGATCTCTGTGAGTTCGAGGCCAGTCTGTCCTACAGAATGAGTTCCAGGACAGAATCCAAAGCTACAAAGAAACCCTGTCTTAAAAAATGAAAAAAAAAAAAGTATTAAAACTCATCAGGCATGGTGGCTCACTCAGCACTAGGGAAGATGAGGCAGAAGAATCCCAAGTTCAAGGGCAGCCTGGGCTATATAGGGATAACTTGTCTCAAAAATAAACAAAAATTATCATGACTCCTAGAGATGTATTTCACCACTGGAATGCTGCTTACAACTGTCTGAAAGGCCACATCATTTTCCACCTGCTTATTCAATTTAGCCTTTCTCAATACTTAAAAGATGTCAAGCTGCTCATTAATATGGCATTATGGTCTGGATGTATAATCAGTGTTTGAAGTGGAGAGGAAATTGGGAAATCAGAATAGCAGCCCTATCTCTTTTTTAGTAAAGTGGCCTCACGAGAAATTACCAAATGGTCTCCACTTCATTTCCTTCCCTTCACATTTTTCATGGTGGAAGAGGCACATGTGTGGAGGTCAGAGGACAATCAGAAAAAGTCAGTTCTCTCCTTCCACCAACTCTTTGTTTTGACCATGAGTTCCAAGGATTAAACTCAGGTCATCAGGCTTGTTGGCAAGCAACCTTACCTGCTGAGCCTTACCTGGTAAGTCCTCTAGCTAATTTTCAAATGTTTAAAATCAACATGAAACAAATCTTTTAAAAATGAGATCATGGTGGCGCACGCCTTTAATCCCAGCACTTGGGAGGCAGAGGCAGGCGGATCTTTGTGAGTTCGAGACCAGCCTGGTCTACAAGAGCTAGTTCCAGCGCAGGCTGCCAAAGCCACAGAGAAACCGTCTCGAAAATCCAAAAAAAAAAAAAAAAAAGAGAGAGAGATCATGAAATGAAATATTAGGGACTATGAGACAGCTCAGTGAGTAAAAAGTAAAGCTTGCCACCCAAAGGTGTAAGCATAACCACCTGAACTCAATCAACAGAACGAACCCATGTGAATAGAAGTACAGAACGGACCCCACAAAGTTATCCTCACCTCCTTGTCACTCACCTCCTTGCTATACACCCATCATACATATACAATGATAATAAATAAAATTATTTTTAAAAATGAAACACCGGATCCAGTATTTCATTTCATGAGAATTAAAACATGTCAAATCCCTCAATAAGGACTAGAGTGGTGGGTTTGGGGGAAGTGTGTTGTATCTTTCCCACCACCACAGGCTTTTGAAATTTTCTATCTACAATGACCCTCAACATGTGGGTCACAACCCCATATGGGTGGCATATCAGATATTTACATGACGATTCATAAGAGTAGCAAAATTACAGTTATGAAGTAGCAACAAAATAACTTTATGCTTGGGTCACCACAACATGAGGAACTCTATTAAAGGGTCACAGTATCAGGAAGGTTGAGAACCACTGACCTACAAAGAGAAACAGTAGGCACAGCAATGTGCTGTGACCCAAACTGGTTCCATTGCTCTACTGCCTTCCACAAACCATGCTCTTCAGTGAGAGACAGCCAGATTACTTCAGCTTCAAAACACACAAAAGCCTGAAAGAGCTGGAGGATAGCAAAGAAAATAAAACATCTGGAAAACTGGCTAGCAGCACTACTAACATCATATATACTAGCAGGGAGCAACAGGGCAGCAAGCTAACAGGTCTCACCTTACATAGAAGGGAAGGAAAGATCCTCTTACTGTCATTCTCAGGGCCCTACAAGTGGAACCAGACTTCCTAATACTGTGGTCAACTGGGTGCCTTTCCCGGATACGTCCCTGACTAATACAGGCAGCCAGAAGCTTTTCTCTTATAGTAACACAAGCCCCACCCCATACTTGCAGACTTCTATATAACACACTAATTCATTTCCTCCTATATATGTGGATGACTTTCCTTTTTTCCCTAGTAAGTCTTTACTTGTGTAACAAGTCAACTTTTTTTTTTTAATTTCTTTTTTCTTTCTTTCTTTCTTTCTTTCTTTTTTTCCAAGACAGGGTTTCTCTGTGTAACAGTTCTAGCTGTCCTGGACCTAGTTCTTATAGACCAGGCTAGCCTTGAACTTACAGAAATCCACCTGCCACTGCCTCCCAAGTGCTGGTGCCACCACCACCCAGCACGGGTCAACTCTTTGGAGGTGAGATGATGACTTACATTCATAGTCAGATCTTAGGTGGGTCTGACACTGCCTTTCACTGTACACAGGGACCCAGACACCTCAGATTTCTACAGATCATGCCCCTAAAAGCAGGTGCTATGTCTCACTCATCCTAGCATAGTAACTAGATTATGGGAACTTGGGGCACATTAACTGAATGTTAATTAAATGACCAAAAGACTCCCAAGTCCAGGTTAATAATATGCTTGTCTGACTGCAGCATGAATGCCAACCTGACTCCTGGAGGGGTCAGAAGTCAACAGTCACCTGCACTAGTGACATCTCACTCCCTAGCAGTTGACCCCCAAGTCTGTAACACCAAGTATCACCAAACAAAGGCTCTGTGTTTGATAGGAACCTCACCTTCTTCTTTCTAGACTGGCCTCTCATCACAATTCTTCCCTGGGATATACAAAATAAGATTTTCCAAAATGAAAAGGCATTTTATATTTTTATTAATTAGGAATCATAGAAACTACACAAATAAATTTAATGTTTTCTTCTATAGTTTTCTTTTTAAAATTGTATTTTCTTCTCTCTGTTAGGTCCTCTGAGCACACCAATCCCAGCTACTCATCTCTACTGCCTTCCTGTCTGCAGGCCTCTGAGCCTCCCTCACTCTGGCTCCAAGCCTAAGCACCATGCTATACCCAGGCCTCGGCTGCCCCTCTCTGGTCACCTTCCAAATCCTCTGATCTCACCTCCTTCCTCACTTGAGCTCTCTTCTCAGCTTCCCTCCATATCTGGATTGTAATGAGCATATACAAACACAATCATCAACAAAAACAATTATTTTTCTTCTGTAAATACTTGCAAAGGCGCATACAGGGGTTCTGATTCCACAAATCACACTAAGGCCTTGGGCCATGAGACTTCTGTTAAAAATTCTGAAATTGACCACTGAGAAGAAATTGAATATTGCATAATATTTGATAAGTTAGCTCTCATTTGCTGTTTGGAAAGTCTTACTATACAAGATGAGAAAAAAAAGACAGGCAAATTTAATGCAATTTCCTTTGTGTGTTTGAGCTAGCTCAGACTTGCAACACCACAGTGACAGTTTCATCTCTCCCGAGATACAGTTTCAGCATTACAAAAAAAAAAGGATTTTAGGGAATGATAAATCATGCTCATCTACTTGGCTCATTAGCATATCTATCCTGACAATACCCCAGAAAGTCCATCTTGATTTACACACTGAAAATTTCTAAGGGATTCTAACAGAGATGTTTAGAAAAAAAAAAATCCCAAACACAGGGACAAGAAGAGCATCCAGTTAAATGAAGGACTTTCTTCAGAGCACCGACACTGACAATTGACTACTGCCTGTTTCCAATGGAATATCTCTGCAGCCTTCTCACTGAGGCCATCTGATTAATTCCAAAAAGAAGGGATAGCATCCAAGAAAAATAATTGGTCTTCTTTTCCCTCACAGAATTCACATGAATGTCTTGTTTTAAAAATGCTAGCATTCTCCCTGGCCAGCTCCCCGCTTCCCTGGCTTCTGCATTGTGAAAGCTGGAACTGAGGTGTCTGGGTAAGATACCTCACATCTTAAACCTTGTCCATGATGAGGTCTGATCTGAGCCAGTGAGCATGGAACCCAAGATCCATCTGGA
Source organism: Dicrostonyx torquatus (assembly GCA_028555095.1). Taxonomy (NCBI): domain Eukaryota; kingdom Metazoa; phylum Chordata; class Mammalia; order Rodentia; family Cricetidae; genus Dicrostonyx; species Dicrostonyx torquatus. The sequence goes on along the minus strand of JAQHUG010000231.1, from coordinate 715,256 downwards.
TTTCCATCCCCAGCACCTACCTACTCAGGGATTTCTGACTCCTGTCATAAATTCCCCACTTTTCATACTTTAAATGTTCAATTTGCTTTGGCCAGAGAATTTTCACCTTCAGACTAATTCTTAATATTTAAGATGTCACAATATGGCGAAAAGGGAAACATTTCCTCCCCTTTGAATAAAGAATGGCTGTACACTATTTTGCCAGACACCCTACAATGATGCAGTATTTTCAACAGGCCATTTTCCAAGACCTGAACAGCACCATAAGATTTTAGAGCCCAACTGAGGGTTCACCTGGACATTTCTACACATCAGCATTTCACAGACAACATAAAACACCATTTCCAAAGATTTCACCTGTGCATCTAGTCACAGAAAAGGCTACCAAAAAAAAAAATTATGGCTCCTCTTCAGTTGTATGCTGTGAATGTAAATTAAGACGCCAATACAACACTCGATATAGCCTTTAAGACTCCACAAAAAAAAGAGCACACATACAAATACACACACATACACATACATACATACACACACACACACACACCCTTCTATTTCATTCTCAAGACTGAGTCAAAGCTCAATACAAAAGCCATGAAAATAAAATCAGTTCCTTCAACCGATCTGAATGCTTTTTAGATTTCAGAGCACGTCCACAGCACTTCACCATTTGTATTTTGTGGCCGTTTCAAATTAAAGGTAAAGAATTTTCCACGCAGAATTCTCTCTTAAAGATATAATCCTGAAACCCGCGTCCCCAACACGGAGCTGATGACAGTGTGGAAACGTGGCGAAACGTACATGAGCCGTAGCCTGGCGCCTCCAGACCCTGCAAAGCCCCGCGGCAGGGATCGTTTTAATGACTCGCCCGTGGGGAGCCCACTCTGACCTTTGGTGTTAATCGAAGGTGGAAGGTGTGCATTCGACCCCTGCTGGATCCCAGAACCGCCTGCCTTCCAGCCTCTCTGCAGCTCTCCGACTATGAATCAGTCATTCATCTGCAGAGCAATGACTCAGTATAAACTTTTAAATAATGGCTCAAAAACCCACCTCCACCAGCTAGGACGAGCACGCTCATCTATGCGGACACCCTGACTCCGTCCTTCCTTACCGCGCCAAAGCCCCGGGCCTCTGAGATACTGACGGCTCAGCACCCCTCGGGGCGGGCACCTAGGGCGCGAGGCCTGGCTGCCAGTCCGCCTGGAAGCGCCGGCGCCTCGGGCCCGGCCCCACACACAAAGTTTCCAAAGTTGGGGCGGCGGGCGGGCCGCACCGCAGACGGTGAGGAGGCCGGGCCTGGCCGCGCAGGACCCGCCGGGCCCGGGGCCGCCGCCGGGATGGAGCCGCCCGCCGCCCCACCGCCCCGCCGTCCCGGCCCGCCGACCTTACCCCGCGGCCCGCCCGCTCGGCCGGCTCAGGGGCGCCGCGCGCATCCTCCGCCGTCGTCTGCAGCGTCCAGCTCCCCGGGCAGCCCCATGTCGGGGGGCGGGGAAGGGCCGGCGGCCGCCGCCGCCGCCGGCTGGAAAGTCCCTGCTGGGCTGCAACCCGGCTCGCGCACGCGGCGGCCGCCGGCCGCGCCGCCTCACGCACCCTCGCGCTGGCACTTCCTCTCGCGCGCTGGAAATCCCCGCGGGCCGCCGGCGCGCGCCCTGGCGCGCCCGCCCCCGCCGCCCGCGCGCGCCTACCCCCATCCCCCTCGGCTGGCGCGCGCACGCGCCCGTTGCTAGGGACCCTCGGCCCCGCGCTCGCCGCCGGCCTTAGCAACGACAGCGCGCGCCCGTGGCCCTTAGGCCCGGGCCCCTCCGCGCGCGCGCGCGTGCGCCTTCGCGCCCCGCCCGCGTCCCGGTCTTTCCGGGTCAAAAAGCCAGTCAGGCAGAGTTAAGCGAAGAAGGTTCCTCGCGTCGCCACCTCGACGGGCGGCCCCTACCCTGTCGCCTACTCGAGCACTCACACCTGTAGGAGACACTCGGTCGCGGGCACCCGCTGACACACGTGCAGAGTTCGTTCCGAGTGTCTCCTGCTCGGACACGGACAGTGTCCCCCGACAGAGCTCACAGGCGCGCAGAGCCCACAGACAGCCCTCACGTTTGTACACAGACACGCCGCCTCCACGCGTGCCCCTCGCATGCCTCTCACAGACGGGTCTGGCACCATCTGACCGAGCTCTTAGAGGCTTAGCAGAGTTCCTCCTTGGCTCCTTCCACCCACCCACCCAGGAAACTGGGTCTGGCCCAGTGTGGAGAGGGTGGCCAATTCCCCCTGGGCACTTCTCTAGGCCGGGGATGCCCATTTCTCCAGCGGCTTCAGCCTGCTGTCTCATGGTCACCGAGGGCTCACAGGCTCCTTCCCCAGATGGTCCCTAATGCCATAGCATGGGGGGCAGATGGGGGCCTATCCTTAGGAAGTTCAGACCACTGAGGAAAGAGTTCATGATCATTTCCAAATCTGTTGAAAACTCACACCTCTCAAGAAAGCTCGTAGGGTCCAAGGTCAAAGATGAGACCAGTGTGACCAGCCTGTCGGTACCCCTGCACGTGCTCAGCAGTGAACAGAGGCAGGAAATCCAGCATCATCTGTCCAGCTTACCTCGTGGAATGTTCTAGAAGCCTAGATAGTCTGACAGGACGTCCCTGGATGCATTAGCCAACAGGTGCCTATACCAGAGCCCAGACAGCATCCTGGTTAGCCAGACTCAGCTAGGCCAGTGGCGCCCCCACCTGGGCCACAAGGTCACAGTCCTGAGATTAGATGGAGGGTTACACCAAGCCACAGCGCTAGAGTGACAGCCCCTTATGCGGCCTCTGGAGCGCACTGTAGACCCTGGTCAGATGGGCCTCTCCTTTCCTCTCATGGGTGTCTTTAATGACCCAGCAGACTCAGGGTGCCCCCTGACTCCCACCCTGTGCTCTGAGGCCTCGTCCCACGTCCCCAGCTCTGTCCAGGGTGAAGTCCTGTCACACTGAGGACTTGGTACCTCTGCTGATCTTATGCCTCACACTGCCTGCACAAGGGAACTGCCCAAATCCAGAAGGGCTCTCATCTCTAGGCTGCACTATTTGGATTCTTTTCAAATAAGCCACAAAGCAGAAGGTACAAAGACCTGAGCGTGGGCTTTCCTACGGCTGCGTGCCTCCTTTTATTCTCTGCCAAAGCGCTAGTAAGGCTCTTTCAGAATGAGTAGGTTGAGTCCACCAGCGTGGAGTCCTCTGCGGGTGAGCCCGGCCCCTGGTCGTCTCTCTCTCTCTCTCTCACCACCCCAAGGCCTTCTCCCATTCAGTAGCTCCAGACCCCTGCTTTGGGGGAGGCAGAACCGACTGCATAAAGAAGTTTGCCCAAGACAGGGCCACGGCTTTGGGGGCGGGTATTCTGGACGCCGCAGTGCCAGTTGCTGGGCAGAAGTGATGAGCAGTACAGAGAACCAATCAGAACACTCCCTTCTGGGCATTTCAAAAGCAAAGCTGGCTGTTCCCTATGGCAACGCTGAACAACACGCTCACACTGTTTCTGGACAAAGAAATCTCTCTCAGGAATGTATGTGGCCCGACATGTTCAGTTTGCTGCATTTTGGGGAGACGTGCATGGAGATCTCGAGATGACTCACCGAAGTGCAACCGCTCAGAGAGCCGTTCCCATCTGTTGTCCTAAGAGGAAAAGCATTCATTGCTGGTGTTAGGGGCTTCAGGCCTATGAACAGGTGTCATCAGGCTCCTCCCAGTGCCTCAAATGACAGCTCCCGGAGCGGAAGCCACCTGCCCCTGTGGGTCTGATGTGGGCCGAAGTGAGCTGACAATTCACCCACTAAAACACATTAAATACTGCCAAAGGAAGGACACGCTGCAAAATTACAGTTGTGGTAAGGGTTCCCAGCAAGTAGCTTCCAAACCTGTTGCATACATGATACACACATACCCACATACACATCAATACTTAATTCCAAACAGGTAATGTGCTCTGATATTCCTGTTCTACTTGGGTTTTTTTTTTAATGATTTTAATTACTTATGTATTCAGAGAGAGAGTGAATGAGAGAGAGTGTGTGTGTGTGTTTCACAGTGTGACACATGCATGCACATGCCGTGACACAGCGTGTAAAGGTCAGACGACAACCTGCAAAAGTCAGTTCTCTCCTTCCACCGTATGGGTTCCTGGGATCGAACTCAAGTTTGTCCAACTTGACAGCAAGCACCCTTACCTACTGAGTCAACTTGCCTGCCCTATCTATTTGTTAATTTTAATACAGGGTTCTACAAATGCCACTCTGCTACAGAGCAAGCTTGGGCCTCACTGGAGCTTGTCCCCTTCTCTCCACCCCTTGAATAGGGTCTCCAGTAACCTAGACTGGCCTCAGGCTTACTGTGTAGCTGAGGATGACTTCGAACTCCTAATCCTTCTGCCTTGGTCTCTCAAGTGCTGAAACTGCAGGTGTGCCCCACCATATCCAGCTTTATAACTTATTTTTATTATGCTTATTTATTTGTTTGATTTGAAGCAGGTCCATGTGTTGAGGTATGTTTGTGGAGGTTATATTAGGGGATTTGCAAGAGTCAATTCTTTCCTTCCACCATGTAGGTCCCATGTAGTTGATGGAACTCAGGTCCAAAGGCTTGGGCCTGTGTGCCTTGACCCACTAAGCCATCTCAGAGGCCCCTATTTAGTTTGTTGATGCTGATCACAACCTTTAAACTTACTGGAGATTCATGACCCAAAGTCCAAACACCACTTTAGACTAAAAGATGCTGGTGGTGGTGGAAGGGGTCCCATCTTTGAGGAGAAACAGCAGTACCCCATCCCTGCCCAGTCCTGTCCTCAGTGAACCCCTGCACAGAAGCCTTGCACCAACAAAGCTGGCTGCAGGTGGCACTTCTCTGGTTAGGAAGGTTGAGAAAGGAGATAAGAGCAGGCCAAGGGTAAGAAAGCACATTCCCAGGTCTGTATAATGCTGAGGAGATGGGGGAGAAAAGTCAGAGGTTGGAAAATGGGCCACATAAAAAGTTCGATTTTTTTTTCTCATTTCTGTAGGCCAATCAGGAAAAAGAGATGTTGCCATTTTAAGGGGCCCATTCCAGGATTCATATGTGCACATGTGCACACATACACATACCATCTGTGCCATCCCAAACACTTGCCTGAACCTGTACAAGGGAATGACAGTCCTGACGTGGTCAGTCTCCACCTGGTAGTTTTGACTCCGGCTCTGTACTCAGTCCCTGCCTTCGCCTTCAACACTTTCTGAAGATAGATACCCAGCCACCACTCTCCCAAGAAAAAGGAATCTTTCTTCAATGGATGTCATGGGAGGTAGGGGCGGGATGTGCAAGCCCCACACAATAAGCCTCAGGAGACACCGGCAACACCCGCTCAACGCCTTCCTAAGATCTCACAGGCTCATCTCCCCAGTCCACAGCTCATGCTGGCTCCTTCAACTTTCCCCAAGCCCTTTGTAAACAAAAGCCAATGGCCGCTGAAACAGTCCCGGGAAAGACACAACTCCTCCCACACAGCGGCAGCCTAGGAAGGGAGGAGGGAGGAGCTACTGCATCCACATCAAGCCCAGGGGAAAAAAGGAAAAGAACCGTCTAGAAACTGCGAGGATCATTCTAATCCTAAGCATCGCAATACTCCATCTCCCTGCAAACACAGGAAAGGGACACGATTCCTCATCTTTCCAGCTTGAAACACCACATGACTGCAGATGGAAGCGCCCTTTCCACTTTCCCTACTTCCTAAGGTAGTCTGCTGACGCCTGCTTGGCCAGCAGTACCCCTGCCCGGTCCTGCAGCTCAGAGCCAAGAATGTGCCCGTTCCTTCGAGCTTACCTTCTAGTAGGGAGAGGAGGCCTGAGCAAGAGTCAGGGGAGAGGGCAGATGGGGGCAGATGGATCTGGAAGAAAAGGACAAGATGCCATGGGGATGGTAGTATGGAAAGCAAAGGCCTTGAGTCAGGGAGACCAGGATGACTGCAGCCAGGATTGGGGGAAGCTCCTGGAAGAGAGGAGTCAGATTCGGCGATGCAGAGCCTTGCAGGCCTTTGGATTTCCTCTGAGACGGGATGCGGGTGTCCACTGTCAAGTTTAAGTAACAGCCTGTAGTCCACTCAAGTCAGCCTTATACTTTTTTTCCCCCATCCAATAAATACACACAGAGAACTGGACAATAATGGCATCTTCTTGTGTCACGAGAAGTTAGCTCCAGCAAGTAGGAAGGGGGGGGACAGGGCAGTGGCAGGTGGACCCACAGGTGTGGCCCGGCATAAAGGCATCTAGCACTCCTCTCACTGGAAACCCTTAGGCTCTCCATTAAGCCACAGAAAGAGAAATGAAGCTGCCCTTTGCCCGAGAGCTGACCCACTGGGCTTCTAAAATTCACGGTGGATGCTCAGTGGCAGGCCTTATCTGCCTATCTTGTGAGGTGTTTTCTGTTTTGTTTTGTTTTTGGAGGTGCTGAGGTTGAGTCCAAGGCCTCGTGCATGTTAGGTATGCCTGTTTTGTTTTCAGTTTCAACTCCAAGTGCCATGGAGACCTCTGTGCCAGGGTAAAAGGAGTCTACCTCAGGGCTGAAGGAGAAAAGAAAAACCATGGTTAGGGATCTAGAGTCCTGAATACAGGCCCGGGAGCCAAAGAATTCTGCTGTGGCCCAACTTCTGTGCAGCCTTTACCAAGCTGCCTTCAGTAGCTGACCCCAGGGAAAGTGAGAGAGTCACAGTGGCCAGCATAGGACCTGTAATTCCCCCTCCTGCCCAACTGGGAGGCCCCAGGCTGACTGGCATGGCCTTTCCCCCGGACTACACCTCTGACTCAATGGCTCCATGCCTCCAGCATGTGGAACATGTGGAGGTCAAAGGACCACTCTTGAGAGTCAGCTCTTGCTTCCCATCTTGTTGAGGCAGGATTTTTGTTTTGTTTTTCAAGACAGGGTTTCTCTGTGTGACAGCCCTAGTAGTCCTAGAACTCACTCTGTAGACCAGGCTGGCCTTGAACTCACAGAGATCTACCTGCTTCTGCCTCCTGGGTGCTGAGATTAAAGGCATATACCATCACTGCCTGGCTATGATCTTTTGGTTCTGCTTTTGCTTAGCATACCCTGGGATAGCTGGCCTGCCAGCTTCCAGTCAATTCTCCCTTCACCACCTTCCATCTTGCCAAACAGTGCTGAGATTACAGCATTTGGCTTGATGGATCCCTGGAATCAAACTCAGGTTTGATGACAAGTACCTTCAATCAAGTATCTTTACCTGCTGAGCCATGTGGCTTTTTGTTTGTGTTTGTTTTTTGGACAGGGTCTTACAAAGCTAAACCTGACATTGCACTTCTGATCCTCCTACCTCCACCTCCTGAGTGCTAGGATTACAGGTTTTTGCAACCATCCCCAAACAAGGCCACGTTTCTCCTGCTAAGGCTCCCAGAACATCACAGTGGAGAACTGCCTTCAAAAGGTAGCTGCGCTAATTAGACAGACCTGGGCAAAGGGAATCTCAGCTGAAGAGTTGCCTCCATCAGGGTGGACAGTGGGCATGTCTGTGAGCTATTTTCTTGATTCCTGATTGGCATGGGAGAGCACAGCCCACTGTGGGCAGACCCATCCCTGGGTAAGTGAGCCTGAGCAAGTCAGTAAGTAACACTCTTCCACAGTTGGCTTGGGTTGCTACCTCCAGGTTCCTGCCTTGAGCTCCTCCCTTGACTTCCCTCAGTGATGAGCTGTGATGAGAAAGTGGGAGCCAAGTGAACCCTTTCCTCCCCAAAGCGGTTTCGGTCAGTGTTTTAATACAGCGACAGAGAAGCAAATTAGGAGTGGGGCAGAAGACTTCTAGAGTAGGATGAGAAAGCAGAAGTCAACTCGTGAAAAACAGTGAGATCTTACGAAGGCACTTGATCTCCCTGGGCCCGGGTTTCCCCTCTTGCACAGCGGAAATATGCTGCTGAGCCCCACCCTGCCCCCTGGGACCTGTGAGGGGAGGCCCTCGCTGGTAAGGACCCTGCAGCTATCATGCATAGCTCTTCCATGCCTGCACTGGTGGCATCTAGAAGCAGTACTGTTACCTTAGTAGGGACTAGCCTGGCTTCCCTAGGTGGGACGGATGGTAGTAACTTTAGGTTACACAGCTGCCTTGAAAGGACAGAGATCTCCCTAGGGTGTGACTGGGAGCTGTCTTACCCTTTGCCCTGCCACATGACAAGCTGACTCTGTCATCTGTTCATGCAAAAACACCTCTGAGAAACTTCGGGTCCGTGGACCTCCAGCCCAGTTATGAGCAGGTGTCCCAGGTGCCCCAGCTCCTCACCATGCACACACTGCTTTCCAGACTACAGGCTTCCCTCTACTCACAGGCCATCAGCTAGTTGTGTGGGCATGGCCAGCATCTTTTTTATAAAAATGGAAATGAAGTAGAATACTATACACTCCAGGAAGGACTGATGGCTTTGAGAGCCCTCAGCTTTGGTTCTGCGTGGATGTGCTTCAGTATGTTTGTGCATTTAGAGGTGAGATGTGGCTCTCACTGGGGGTCCTGATGAAGAAGCCTACAGGCCACTGGGCTGCAAAGCGTCATGGGTACGAGGTCTATGAAGGCATGTAGTATAAAAGCCCACATTCTCTCCAATGAGCACTCCAGAGTGGAAGGCCATCAACCCTGAGTCAATTGACACAAGGTAGGAATTAGGGAGGTTTGTCATATTCAAAGTTTAGTGATAGAGCCAATGATATAGCTCAGGGGTTAAACGTTCATGTCACTAAGCCTAAAAACCTGCCTTAAATTCTGAAGCTTGACATAGTTCCCCTGAATTCAATCTCCTCTGCATATGTGATATGTACACACAAAAAACACAAACACACGTGTATAAATGTAATACAAACAAATGATACAGGCTAGGGAAAAGGCTCCGTCAGTAAAGTGCTTTCAAACAAGCTTGAGGACATGAGTTTGGATGTCCAGCACCCACACAGACAGAAGTGGCAGTACCCACCTGGACCACAGCTGGGAAATCAGAGACAAGGAGGCTCCCTGGGGGCTCTCTAGTCTGCCAGTCTAGCCAAAAGAGCAAGCTCTGAGTTCAGAGAGAGAGAGAGATTATCTCAAAGAATAAAGTGGGAATCAACTGAGGAAGGCAGGGGCTGATCCCTGGCCCCCAACACACATGCACCTAAATGGAACTACACACACAAAATAAATAAGTAAACAGTGGGAGAATCTGCTTCTGTGTTCCAGGACAGAGGGTCCAGAGCCCATTTCACGATTATCCTATCTCCAGAAAGCCAAGGTCTAGAGAACATAGAGCAAGGAGGCCATTGTTACTATCCAGTCACCACACCAAAGCTCTCTGGACCAGGTTTCACAGTCACCACCTTCAGGAGGGTCTGCCCAGGCTGGACTCTAAGGACTTCAGTCAATTGTGTGGGTGTGGCCGGCATCTGTGGCCCTGGAGTTTCCTTGAGAACAGTGGGCTGAGTCCATTTTCTATCGCAAAGAGCACACCATAAGTTACAGAATTATTATTTTTTTTTGTTTTTTTTTTTGATTTTTGAGACAGGGTTTCTTTGTGTAACCTTGGAGCCTGTCCTGGAACTCACTCTGTAGGCCAGGCTAGCCTCAAACTCACAGAGATTCACCCGCCTCTGCCTCCTGAGTGCTGGGATTAAAGGTGTGCGACACCACCACCCAGCTGGTTACAGAATTTTTAACTTAAAGAGATTGATTCTGGCTCCCCACTCTGGAGATGTGAGGTTGAAGGGCCACATCTAGCATTGACCTTTGGAACTCACAGAGTACCAAAATGTCAAAAGGTGCTATGTGGCTAAAGCCAAGAAGTTTGCATGTCCCTTCTAGCCTCTCCTTCTTATAAAGCCACCATCCAAATGACTTTACTTAACCCTTGTCCCTTTTCTTTTAAAAAAAAAAACTTTTATTTATTTATTTATTTATTTTTTCGAGACAGGGTTTCTCTGTGGCTTTGGAGCCTGCGCTGGAACTAGCTCTTGTAGACCAGGCTGTTTTCGAACTCACAAAGATCCACCTGCCTCTGCCTCCCAAGTGCTGGGATTAAAGGCGTGTGCCACCACCGCCCGGCTAAATATAATATTCTGCCTCCATGTATGCCTCCATGTGGTTGCTGGGAATTGAACTCAGGACCTCTGGAAAAGCAGCCAGTGCTCTTAACCACTGAGCCATCTCACCACCCCCCTTGTCCCTTTTCAAAGGCCCTACACTATGTACCATGGCTGGTTCATTTCCACTCTCTTAAATTTTAAAACTTGGGCAGACCTGGGGTCTCCCTTGTTCTCTCTGGCAGCCCCTTTCAGCCTTTCCTTCTCTCATTTCCAGGACTTTGTGGCACCTCCAACCCACAAAACTCTCTCTACCAGGAACCCCCAGCTAGCAGCACACCACGCACATGGCTCAACCCTCAACCGTCTTCTCCAAGTAGATGGTAATTAACAAGAGCTCCACAAGTGGGCAGTGTGCAGAGTGAGATACTAGATCACTCAGCCTTCATGGAGTATCTTTATCCGACTCATCTCCTCAAGGCACCAGAGATGGTGGACGACTCTAGGGAAACAATGCCTCCCAGATGCAACAGGGCCAAAAGGGAAAAAGTGCCACCCCTAACCAAGAAGCTATGATCCTCTTAACCACGGAGCCAGCTCTCTAGCCATAGGAAAAAAACTCCCCAGCTGGCAGTGACGGCACACACCTTTAATCCCAGCACTCAGGAGGCAGAGGCAGGCAGAATTCTGTGAGTCTGAGGCCAACCTGGTCTACAGAGTGAATTCTAGGACAGCCAAGGCTACACAGAGAAATCCTGTCTCAATAAACAAAAACAACAACAAAAATATTCTTTAATAGAACAGTCAGGCCCATGCATAAAGACCCTGTCTGAAGCAATTTAAATAAAATTTTATCAATTTTATGTGAATGGGTGTGACAAAAGTCTATGTTTATATCTGTGTACCATATGCATGCCTGGTGCACAGGAAAACCAGAAAAGGGCACTGGATCCCCTGTGACTGGCTTTACAGAGGACTATGAGCTGCCACATATAGGTTCTGGGAATCAAACTCAGGTCTCCTGGAAGGGCAGCCTTAACCCTGAGCATTCTCTCCAGCCCCCGCCCCTGTTCTCTCACCACCTCACAGAAGGACACAGGCTGTGCCCAAACCACAGCAGGATACCCACGGAAGGTCGAATGTCTCTAGAAGGGTCTACAGAAGTTGTCCTGCACTCTCGTTGCCACTGACCTGACCTCTTTATTTAATAGGTGATTTAGGGAGCTGTGGAAGATTGGCCAAGTGTAGTAGATGGAAAAGGAACTTAAAGACAGGCCTGGTGGCCCATGCATGCCTGTAATCCCACTACGTGAGAGGCGGAGGTCGAAAGAAGGCAGGGGAGATGGCTTAGTGGGCAAAGTGCAAGCCAGACGAGCGCCATCTGATGTGGTGGTGTCGATTCATCATCCTAAGGTTCCTACAGAGAGTAAGGAGGCGAAGCTGCTGGAGCTGACCCCAAGTGTGCTGGGCAAGGGCAGGAACAAGACAGACCCTACTTCTACAAGGTGGAAGGCAAGAACAGACTCCTGAAAGTTACCTGATGGGGAAAGGTTTAAACCAATCAAGTTAATGAAGCTAATAGCCATGCCTGCCATTAGCTAATTATTTGGGTTGGACCATCAGGACTCCCTGAAGAATAAAAGGGATGAGCCACGTGTGCTCGCGCTCTCTTGGCCCGGTGCTCCCCCTCGGAAAGCGTGGGATCCTGGATCTGGTATCGTGAGTTTGTTTATATTCTTTCATCTATTAAAATATATATATATTCTAGAGATAGCTGGCTTGGGTAATTACTTCATTAATTACTTCGACAGTTACCCTCTCACCTCTACACACATGCCACAACACTCATGCTCCTGTCTTCACACAAACACATGCACAATAACAAATAAATAAGAAGGGAATGGGAAGAAGGATAGGGAAAGGGAGGGACGGGGAGGGGACAACAATTCAAGGCCAGGCTTGTTTGCTCCTGTGTTGTCACCATCCAAATGACATTCTCAGCAGCCAGGTTGTCCTGTGTCTGAGCCCCTGTAACAGGTACACTATAGTTGATAAACTCAGTTCAGCTAGAATCTCCAGATACTGAACTCTTGACGGTCCAGGGTCAGCAGAAGTTGTGCATGTGGAACCCAGGCCATCTGACCATGGTGGCATTGGTCTGTAGAAGGCCTAGTTCCGTGAACCTTCCAGAGGTGTGTGGTGTCCAGTGTGGGTACCTAGTGGGATCTGAGCAGGGCCCCTAAGAGCTGGATCCTCCTCCTCTCTTTCTTGGTTGCCAGGGCAAGCCCACTCTCTCATTGCCCTGTGGCTGATCAGCCATTTGAAGACATTTAGGAGCCCAAAGGCAAGACTCCTAAAAGGGCACCTCAGGAGGTCACTGGCAGAGGTTAGCCCTCCAGTTACTCCCTGGGGCCCTCAGGTGGCTGAGCTAGTGGGTTAATCCCAGGAAATGGCTTTTTCTCTCTTGCTGTTTCTTTTTGAGTATGTGGCAAACTAAAAAATTCCCTCACGGATGGTTAAAGAACCGAAATTGGGGGCTCTAACTCAGCGTGGGGTTTTTTGCTGTTGGGACAAGCACTTTGTTCTATGTCTCTAAATATAGAAACTGAACACCAGGCCTCAGGTCCAATATCACCTGGAAGGATGTCATGGGCCTCTGGGCCTCCTCTGTGATATCCTCTCTCAAGTCCCCAGAGTTCCTAAGTCAAGGAGCATGAATGTTCCTGTGGGTTGGTGGGAATACTCTGGATCCCCAAAGACAAAAAAAAAAAAAAAAAGTTAGGGTAAGATTTAAGAAAATGAGAATGTTTCATATAGAATGTGGCTTTCATTTTCCCTCCATGGTCCATTTTGCTTTAAGATCTGTTGAAAATGTGGCTAGAAAGATGGCTCAGCATTTAAGAGTGCTGGCTGGTCTTCCAGAGGACCAGGGTTTGATTCCCAGCACACATGGCAGCTCACAACCATCTTATAACTCCAGTTCCAAAGAATACAATGTCTCCTCCTCCCCCTCCTCCTCCTCTTCTTCTTTTCTTCTTTTTCTCCTTTTTTTTTTTTTTTTTTTTTTTTTGAGATAAGGTTTCTCTGTAGCTTTGGAGCCTGTCCTGGAACTAGCTCTTGTAGACCAGGCTGGCCTCGAACTCACAGAGCTCTGCCTGTCTCTGCCTCCCAAGTGCTGGGATTAAAGGCATGCACTACTACCACCCGGCCCAATGCCTTCTTTTGGCCTACATGGACATGGCACACATGTGGCACATAGTTAGTTATACATGTAGCCAAAATATTCATATACATAAAAGCAAAATAATGAAAAAATGTAAAAAACCATTATCACAGTGATCTTCAAGGTACATTTGCTCATGGTATCCACATGTTGGCATATGTGACTCAAGCAGAAGCTTGGAAAGTGCTAGTGTGCTGAGGGCCACTCTCTAATGACATGGGAACTCTACATGGGGTCATGAGTCCTCAGTGAAATCCTAGAGGAGAACCCAGGCATCCTAGTGAGCAGTATACACCTGGTAGAAGCCTGAACTACATCCTGTAATACCCAGTCCTGTCAGAGTCGCCGAGCCAGCCCAAACTGCCAACACACATAATTAGGAGCCAGGCTTGGCTGCTACATAGGGCACTTTCTGAATACTGTTCAGCAAAACTCATTAACTGGTGCCCTGCTCAGAAACCTGGTGGCCCAAAGGTCTGTCTGTGCACTATGCATGCGAGTGCGCACTCACACACACACTTTTTGGAAAGATCTATTTACATCTTTGCACCACTTACATCTGTGTGTACCACATCTGATGCCCACAGAGACCAGTAGAGTGTGTTGTATATCCTAGAACAGCCACCGTGCGGGTGCTCAGAATCCAATCCAGGTACTCTGGAAGAGAAGACCAGCCAGTGCTCTTAACCGCTGACTCTCCAGCCCAAGTCGCTCCATCCTTGATAACTGCATATTAAGGCCTGGTTCTTGGTCTCCTTGCCAGCCCCTTGCTCCTCATACTGACCTATGGAGATGTCACCACTGCTGAAAGCAAGGTTGTAGCCAGCCAGAGATGGGCTTTAGGGATTCTGGAGGTTTGGTGGTTAATCTGGGTTGTCAACTTGAAGGTCCTGAAGTCAACTAAGAAACACCCTGGGTGAGTCTGCAAAGGTACTCCAGAGAGAATCAAGTGAGCAAAGAAGGCCCTTCTTCAGAGTGAGTGGCACCTCCAACAGGCAGCCCGGGTCTGAGGGTAAAGCTGCGTGGCTTGCCTTCACTGGCTGGTGAACATGTGCGTCCCCATTTCTACTGCTGGAACTTCATGGACTGAGTAGCTACTGGGTCCTCAGCCTCTCCAGGGAGCAGAGGGACACTGCACACTGCCCAACTCTATTGTATAAGTCGACCTAGCGAGTCCCATTCAATAATATCTGTACATTCTACTGGTTGTGTTCTTCTACTCTGCCTAATACAAAAAAGACAGGCACAGCCCCTGAAAGGTTCCCAGAGTAGCCCCAATCCTTGCTTTTGACCTTGAGACTAACTGAGTTTTGACAAAGGACAGGGTCAGCCAGGGTCACCCAATCACTGGTTAAAACAGCTTTAAACTAGAGCTGGAGAGTCTTGCCGAACGCTAAACTACTGATTGCAGAACATTTTTTGGGTTCCTTGGATGAATATTTCATTTAAGAATTTTCCCAAGATTACATTTTCACTGAGTATCTGAGTACACACACACACACACACACACACACACACACACACACACACACACACACACGCTAGTGGGCAACTATATTTCAGTGTAACATTTGAAGGGATTTAGTGATTTTTTCCATACATTTTGAAATGTCAGATGTATATATCTCTCTTTAAGGATACAACCCATGGCAAATGTAAGATTTAAGAGAAGGAAAAAAATTGATTTAAGAGACCAAGAAGGGGAGCTGAAATCTACAATTTAAAAATTATGAAACCAGGGGGCTGGAGAGATGGCTCAGTGGTTAAGAGCATTGCCTGCTCTTCCAAAGGTCCTGAGTTCAATTCCCGGCAACCACATGGTGGCTCACAGCCATCTGTAATGAGGTCTGGTGCCCTCTTCTGGCCTGCAGACATATATATAGATAGAATATTGTATACATAATAAATAAATAAATATTTTAAAAATAAATAAATAAAATCCTTTTAAAAAAATTATGAAACCACTAAGTTTTCAGCTAATTTATAAGCCATCTCAGTGGGAAATGCTTTCCTTGGGTGAGCCAAGGGAACCGCTTTAGAATTGCAGCTGAAGAGAGGCCTGTAGGAGTACCTTCTTGCTGGATGAAATGATCCAACCCAGACCAAAGGTGCTGGCAAGCAATCAGCTCTCATTACAGAACACACAGCACAGAGCGCCACAGCTCAGTGGCGAGCCGGTCCTCCCAGCCCGGCTCCAGTCTCACAGCCCAGCAAGCGTGCAATAGTACCATTTTCAATTTTATGGTGCAATGGGGTTTGTAGTAAATATTTATTAGCTGTTTAATAAAGATAATTAAATTCTGGGCAATCCATACGTGGCTCTTATTGGAATTAGCTAAGATTTACTTTCAAGTCTAAAAGGATACAATAGAATAAAATGGTATAGACATGAAAACTCAAATGAAATATTAGTGCTTGGTACAGCAGGGCAGGTGAGGGCTTCCTGTCCTGAGCGGCAAAGGAGTCAGAGCAAACGCCCACATCCTAGCCCGTCTATGTCCTTGGTAGAAGGACCAATGTCAAAGAACTGTTCTCTCCACTGGGCTTACAGGTACCTGCTCAGGGCTAGGCACATCCACTTTAGGACTCTTGAATAACAAGGTCCCCCCAATGGAGACCAATATAGAGCAGTCCTTGGGCCAACCTCTGTGGTGAGGGGACAGTCTAGTCCATACCATAGCCCCTCTGGATTCTCTGATGCCACCCATTAACCTCTGAAATATGGATGCCCTTCCTGTGAGAATGACTTGGCCAGCAACTCACCTTCCTGGGTGTTTGTTCTAGACAGAAGGAAAACTTTGTTCACACGAGTGTATGCACATTGGTGCTCAGACTGACACTCTTGGCAATACCAAGAGGTGTTGGTAGTGTTCATGTTGGTAGGTAGATAGTGTTTCTACCTCTAAATGTTCATCAGACTGATGACTGAAAAGGCACAAACAAGATGGGCCGCCTGGATAGTAGGACTTGAGGTGACTCTTGGGACATGTGACTGAAACAGAGGTGACATGTGTAAAAAAAGACCAGGGCAGCAGTGTAAGCTCTAGGTGGGCTTTCCAGCCTCCTGTGCCAGCTGTGGGACCCTGTGGGGCGTACCTCGGTTTCCCTGGAGTCCTTTGCCCAGCTCTGGAGTAGCAGATGAGGATTAAGAGAGCTTCCATGAGCCATGCTGGGGCACACCTCCTAGAGAGTCAGGCAAGATCGGATGAGCACTTCCGGGAGAACTGGCCACATGCACAGTTGGACTAAGGGCAGCAGAGGCCAGTTCCTGAAAGCCTGGAGGAGAGCATAGCTTCTCCAGACACAGGATGGCGACAGGTGTTCTCAGCGGCACTCAGCGGATTGCCAGCAGGAAATACTTCAGTAGCTTTCTCCTCTTATTGGGATATTGGGACCTCAGGCCGACTCAGACCCTGGCAGGGCCCAAGAGGATCTGAAGATCTTGCTGTGACAGATTAGAAATGGAGTTTTTATCAAGGCCTTTGACAGACCGAGATTCTGGGGAC
Organism: Dicrostonyx torquatus; assembly: GCA_028555095.1. Classification (NCBI taxonomy): domain Eukaryota; kingdom Metazoa; phylum Chordata; class Mammalia; order Rodentia; family Cricetidae; genus Dicrostonyx; species Dicrostonyx torquatus. The sequence continues at coordinate 698,493 of JAQHUG010000231.1, read as the reverse complement.
AGATTTGTTTCGGTTTTGTTTTTGTTTGTTTTTCAAGACAGGGTTTCTCTTTATAGCCCTGGCTGTTTGGAACTAGCTCTATAGACCAGGCTGGCCTTGAACTCAAGGATCTGCCTGCCTCTGCCTCCCAAGTGCTGGGATTAAAGGGGTGTGCCATCAGCAGCAGGCTTGAGGACAGATTTGAAGTCCCTCACTCAGAATCTCCCCTTTCTTCCTTACAGACACAGTTTTGTCCTTAAGGTTAGGCTCTGAGTAAATCAATGATTCTACTATCCAGTTATTGGCTTAATTTGGATCATGTGACTCAACTTTAGCCAATAAGAAATGAGGGGATGGCTCCTGAGGAATAACAGGATATAAAATGACAGATAAGCAGGGGCAAAGATGGCCTCTCTCTGCTGCTGAGAGTCCACAGAGGACAGTGGGAACCATGTTTGCCAAATGAGCCAGAGCAGAAGGGTGAAAGAATGGTCTTTTAACAGTAACCTAAGAGGCTGGAGAGATGGCTCAGAGGTTAAGAGCACTGACTGCTCTTCCAAATGAAACCTGGGTTCAACTCCCAGCACCCACATGGCAGCTTACAATTGTGTAACTCCAGTTCCAGGGAATCTGACACCCTCACACAGACATACATGCAGGAAAAACCCTAATGTACGTAAAATAAATAAATCTTTTTTTTTTTTTTCGAGACAGGGTTTCTCTGTGGCTTTGGAGCCTGTCCTGGAACTAGCTCTTGTAGACCAGGCTGGTCTCAAACTCACAGAGATCTGCCTGCCTCTGCCTCCCAAGTGCTGGGATTAAAGGTGTGTGCCACCACCACCCGGCCTTAAATAAATCTTTTTAAAAATTTAAAAAAAATAAAATAAAAGAGGACACTGAAGTGTTAGGTATGGTACAGACACATTTAGTTTACAATACTTGGGAGACTGAGGCAGGAGGATGGTAAATTCAAGGCCAGATTGGGCTACATAGTGAAACTCTGACCAGGATGACAGCACATTGGTTTAGTACGCAAAGACTGGCAGCAAATGAGAAGCTTCAAGGGGACGCCCTTCAGCATCCTCTCACGACAGAAGCTGTTGTCCCAGATGCATCCTGGCATAGCTGGGTCACCTGATGATGAGGTCTGGTGAGGAAGGCCAGTCTGGAAGGACTGAGGAGTTTGCTGATAGAGATGTCTCAGCTCTCAACCACCATGGTAAACACTGGAGAGACTCGGTTTGTAATGAGAAACCATTTGTTTTGGTTCACAGATTAGAATTTCAGTCCACTATTGATTGGTCCTGCTGCTTGGGGCCTATAGAGGTGCATCACAGCAGGGGGCTTATTTTAGCTTCCAGTTCTAGCTCCAAGGCTGTGACGGAGGGGACATGGCTCAGCAGCCCTAGCTGCAGCATCAGGAGTATGTGGCCACTGATCACATTGAGTCCAGCCAGGAGACAGGTGATTGCCAGGGCTACCTTCTTTTCATTCCTCCTAGGACCCCTAGCCCATGCAACGACACCATCCATGCCCAGGGTAGGTTTTTCCTCATTGATTAAAACCTTTCTGGACCTTCCCCCTCACAGACATACCCAGAGTTTGGTATCCTAGGTGATTCTGAGTCCTGTGAAGGTTACAGTCAAGATTAACCAACCCTACCATGGAACATAAGAGAAAAAGAGACCAGGACCCCATCCAAGGGCACACCCCCATGCCTGGTGCCTTCCTACTAGGCCCTGCATCTTGGTTCCATCACATCCCGACAGTACCACCCTGGGGACTAATCCTCCATCATCCAGGCCTTTGGAGACACTGAAGTTACCAAATGTAGCCAAGAGTATTAGGCACAAAAGTTGGGATGGCTTCCATAAGGGTTTCTAACTCAGCTCCTGGTTAGTTACCTTTGGATATGTGTACCCACTCCTAGCATGGGCCTGCTGAATCAGACTGCACTAAGATGTGTGCTGTGGCCTAGGACTGGCTGTCAGAAAAGAAAAATGGCTGCTAGTCATTGACCTTTCCCTGTGGGAGCCCCAGCTTCACACCAAACAGGAGAGGCAAATGCCATTAGTTCCACAAACTCCAACCTTCCAGAAGGCCTCTGAGGGTCTAAAGCCTGAGTCAGCACGCATCCTTCTCTCTGCGGGAGGAGACCCCAAAGTACTATCAAGGGATGGGGACATGATAGTGGGGATCTCATGGATGGGGGACTTCAAGGAATGACAGGAACCATGCAAAAACAGAAAGCCGCTGCCAAGGTCCCCAAGGCTTGTGACCCTGTGAGTCTGAACACCACCAAAGAGGACAAATCAGAGGTGGAGATGAGCCTGGTAGCGCAGTTAGTGCCCAAGCATCAGTTAACTGGAGATAGAAAATGGAATCTAATCTCTCTAATCCTTGGAACTACAGCAAGATGAAGTACCTCCAAACTGACCTCTTGACCCGAGATCAGAGTTCACTGCTCTTAGAGTAAGGTTTAGCTCCAGTGAAATGAGTCAGGTTGGGGGTGGGGCAGTTTTCAGGTCTCACAAGACAGACTCTCGAGTTCCAATGTCTGCATTCACCTCTGCCTCAGTTTCTCCTACTGCAGCCATCATTATTGGAATTGCTTCTTATCGTTACTTCACCCAGGCAGTGACACTCACATTCGCTCCCTTCGGTCCTCAGTCCTCCACAGCGGCCGCTCTGCTTTTCCAGCAGAGATGGTCAAAGCTGTAATAGCTGAGGTCTGTAAGCCCAGATTATTACGATCTCATTTCTCTTTGAAAATATCTCATGCCGTACTCTCCTCCATAATTAAAGCTAAGTTTCACCTATCTAAATAAATGGAAAAAGGCTGCTTGGCCCTGGTGTCCTCGACTGACTCCTTGGGGCCACTGCTCTTTGCTGCACTCTCTGTCACCAGATTGATTTACACATCCTGGGCTTTCTAAACTCATTTTCTTCTTCTCTCAGGCCAATGCTGTTCCTGGCATCACTGGCCAAGTCACTGACCTTCCCAATATATCAGCCATCTGCTGGTGCAGAGACAGGTCGACCAGATGCTGATACCCACTGGCCAATCCCAAAATATAAGTTTATATATATTCTAGACATGCAGCAACAGCTGTACTGAGGATATGGATTTCGGTCTCACGGGACCACAGGGAGCTCATCACCTCTGGGAACCCTGAAGTATCAGTCTGTGGACATCCTGGGCATCTTTCACTGCCAGGGTGTCAAGGTCCTCTGAGCAAACCATTGGTAGAGGTGCTGTGAGGGCAAGCAGAGAGAGGGGAGAAATGCTGACCACGCTGAGTCATTTCGCTTGATCTTGACAGTCTCTGCAGGGACACGCAGGATATCCCCCACACCATGGTGGTTTGGGTCTGAGCTTCCCTCGAAAGAGAGCATCTCATACCATACTCTGAGTGTGGTTGTCCTGTAGTTACTGGTGTCCTACTGACTGTCAACTGGATACTTGGTGGTGCCGTGTAGGGCCCTTTGCAAATTTCCCTGACAAATATGCAATGACATGATGGTAACCATGGGGACAAATGGAAAATTGCAGAAGATACTTCCAAGGAAGGATGGATGAAAGCCAAAAAGCGCCTTTCTGTGGCTGCTCTGTGCAGTTAGACAGGTGGCAGACATCTAAGGAGTTACTGTTCTCAGTGTAGAACCCTTAGAACAGTAGCTCTCAACCTGTGGGTTGCGACCCTTGGGAGGTCAACTGACCCTTTCACAGGGGTTGCATATCCTGTCCATCAGATATTTACATTATGATTCATAACAGTAGTAAAGTTACAGTTATAAAGTAGTGACAAAAATAATTTTATGGTTGGGGTCACCACAACATAAGGACCTGTATTAAAGAGTCATATCATTGGGAAGATTTAGAACCACTGCCTTATTAGACCCACGTGCAGCAAAGGGCTGTACGCAAGCTCATTGGTACATTATGACCCTTTCCCATCCCCTTCCTAATTCACACCTAGAAGCCTCAAGGGCCAGCAGAATCAAACTTGCACTTGTCAACCAGGAAGTTGCAGGTGACCTGGAATATACATCTGAGAACCCTCTGGGCAGCAGGTGGGTTGCTTTTGGGGCCAGAGTCAGGGTTAGATGAGCTGGGCCTGGAACACGGTGCCCTGAAATGGAGCAAAGAAACAGACTGGTAAAGTGGGATAGGTTGGGTGTAGGAGGACACAGAGCAGAGTTGGTTCCAGGAGGGGACAGAGTTCCTGAGAGCAGGCCCAGTGCAGGGGCACCGCTAAGGTGATGAGACTGGAGGAGGCTGTGGTGCCCAGTCCTGGTTGATCTGTTTGATTTGGTTTTGAGACAGAGTTTCATGTAGCCTTGGTTAGCTTCCCATTTACTATGTAGCTGAGGATGACCTGGGACCCCAATCCTTCTGCCTCCACTTCCCTAGAACACTAGCAGTGTTTTATATGGGAATTAAACCCAGAACCTCATGCATGCTAGGCAAACACTGTACCAACAGTTACATCTACAGTCCCATTGGTTGGCAATGACCCAGGGAGGATATGATGCTGCGAGAGACCAGGACAAGTGTGTGTGTGTGTGTGTGTGTGTGTGTGTGTGTGTGTGTAATTGGGGTATTCCTCTCCTGGGATCTTTTCATTCTGTACCACCTCCTTCTCACTTGTACTCAAAACCTTGGACTCAGCCATACTGTGGGCCCTGTCCCAGAAGCTCAGGGAGGAGCCACCGGACTCAGTTAGGTTCCAAGAGAGCCAGTGGCTCAGTGCCCAGTCCAAGCTTGCATATGTGTCTGTGTGAGGGTGTCAAATCACTTGGAGCTGGATCACAGACAGTTGTGAACTGCTGTGTAGATGCTGGGAATTGAACTCAGGTCCTCTGGAAGAGCAGCTCGTGTTTTTAACTGCTGAGCCATCTTTCTAGCCCCTCTGGGGAACAGTCTTAAGGGATTATTGTTGTAAGCACAGAACTTTTGGCTGCAGGTCCCAATACAGTTATTTTTACTTTAAGCTGAGGAAAGGTGAAAATCATGAATGTCCATTTTCCTGTGTGGACTCAGGATTAAAAGGGGCTCTTCCTTGTATCCTGAAATAAATGCCTGGGGTCTCACTTCTGTCTCTCAATTCTACCTGACTCCTAGTGGCACCTAGCTGCCTGCAGCCTGTACTCTTGGAAGGAAGGGGTGAGCAGCTTAGCAAGAGACCTCCTGGACTCGAATGTGTTTGTTAAACTGGGTCCTGAGATGCTCAGAGGAGAAAGTCACGTAGTGCATCTGGAAACGGAGGGCCCCTGGTCAATGGATGCCGATGACAGTTAAGATGGCAGCCTCCTCCAGCAGGAGGCCTTCTGGGATGAGCCCATCCCATGGCTCCCTTCAAACCCACTCCAATGGAACGGGCTATGGGTTCTATTATCTCTGTTTAGAGGTAAGGAATCTGAAGTCCAAGGAAAGACTTTCAGAAAACTGAAAGTCTGCTTGTCATGGGTTACATAGCTGCTAAGCAGTGAGCTCGTGTGTGTGTGTGTGTGTGTGTG
>JAQHUG010000231.1:678515-692389 GCA_028555095.1 Dicrostonyx torquatus | reverse complement strand
CCCTGGCAGATCTGGGGCTGGTCCTCAGGCCTGCATATTTTGCTGCTGAGAGCAGCTGTGCTCACTGACCACCTCTTCATCCTGATGAGCAGCCCGGTCCCCACCAGGCTTGGCTCAGACCAGGGCTAGGGCTAGAGGTCCTAATAGGCCATGCAGCAGGTCCTGGATTTCAGAGGTTTTATTGACCTTTAGCCTCTTAGGGAGGTTTCATGTCTACAGACTTTTCCATTGGGGTCACCACATCCAGACACCATTACCTTCTTTGGGGACCGAGCATGAGGTTTAGCTTAAACAGAGGACAGGAGGTACGCCTAACCGTAAGCAGTCCCAGTTAAGGTGTGGTCTCATCCTTCTTTGCTCCATCTGGTTTGGGCTCCTGGCTTCCGTCTATCCAGCAAGTTGTCAGACTGTGACCAAGACAAGCTCCTTCCTTTCCCCAGTGTGAGATTTCTATGGACATTCCAATTCCTTGGGGTTTGTTGTCTCAATAGCCTGCTTGCCCAAGGGAGAGACACCAGTGCCTCTTCACTCCCACCAGGACAGTGACGCTGGGTACTCACAGAGGAGACCACCCCTGCCTTCAAGCTTCTATGGCCCTCTCAAAGCCTTCCCTATTCCCCACATGAACAGCCTGCACCAGGCCTGGTTTCTTAGGGTGCATGTCAGCTCTCTGACCTCTCCAAACTTCCCCTTCCTCACCTAGAAAGGGGTTTAAGAAGGGCCTGTAAGACCAGCCCTGTAAGAGACTCCTTAGAGTGGTCATGGCTTGGACACATCCAAGCCAGGTGAGGAAGAAAAGGCGAGCCATGCCCCAGGCCCCGGGGTCCAGGGAGCATTTGCTGATTTGTGGGGTAACTGTTGACTTGCTGATGCCTATTTGCTGCCTTTGGGTTTGCACAGATCTCTCCAACCACGCTCCCTGCTGCTTCCTGCCTAATTCAGGCAAAACCAGAAGGTTCTGCCTTGCATGCACTCAGCCGCTGTCGCAGCACAAGCTGGAAAATGGATGACAGGCCCTGCCCCCACCTGCTCTGGGAAAACAAACAGCATGATTAGCCAGAAAGCCAGGCGGCCAGGCGGGAGGGAAGCCATACAGAGATGTCAGCTCCTGGAACATTCAGGAAGCTGAAGCTTCAGTAATTGGGCCCACCTGCTAGGGGGACAAGCACTAATAGGCAGTGACATGCGATGCTGTTCCCCCTCCCCAGGGTCTGGTCTGAAAACTGGCTCTTTAAGATGGGGCTGGACTGTCTTCACACAGGGGCATTAGAGACCCTGTGCGGGGTGAGATCAAAGGCTGTACTGACCCATGCTAGAGTCAGCTGGCTCAGGCTCCCGGCTGCTGCCATATAGAGTCCCCAAGAGAGCAGAATGCTTCCCTGTAGTGCCTACTGCACAGGGTCCTGATATTGGGCATACTGATTCTTGAGGACATGACCCGTCAATACTGTAGCTCCTTAGAGAGTTCCCAAGTGCCAGTCCTGGAACGCAGGCCTTAGACCAGAGATGGAAGTGCAGGGTTACCTTCTACTGCAAGAGTGGGAAAGAGGCTCGGTGCTCCCTTACCCTTCTCAGGGCCTTGCAGGAAAATGGCCCTGGGGAAGAGAGGCCTTCAGGGCCTCAGAGGCTGTGGCATACTGAGGGGACATGTTTACAACATCCTTGGAGTTAAAAATAGACCCTTGTAAGCAGCTCTGGCAGGCCATGCCACAGGTGGTGGCACTGGAATAAGCGAGCAGACCCTAAAAAGGGGTGGGCATGTGTGGCTCTTTTTGAGCTTCCCAGTGGGTACTAAGTAGAGAATGGCCCAGACAGAGGAAGGATGGGGCCACAGTACAACTTCAGGCCAAACAGGCTGAAGAGTTGGTGAAGGGCTAGCTCAGAGAACCCAAGGGCCCCATCCCATCTTGCTGGGACTCCAGAGCTGGAACTAGGGTCGTGGTCCCTGGACTGCTATGTCCAAGCTGAGTTCTCACTCACACCCTGGGCACCATGGGACTGACCTCATGGGCGGGAAGCAGGTGAGGGCTGCAGAGAGCAGGGGATTGGCGCTGATCCAAGGCTTGAGGGTCAGCAGACGACTAGGCTCCTTGGAGCTGATGTTTCCAGAACTGAATGAGAGTGGGAACGGTAACAGGCAATATCCCTGTGAAGGGGTAAAGTTGCAGGCCTGGGAACCAAGGGCACAGAGCCGAGATCTCCCGTGCAAGCGCAAGGAACACCCCAACAGCTGATGAGAACTGCCTGCTGCCTGGTAGACTTTCAATCTCAAACTTCTTAAGTGACGTGCTCTGCCGGCTAAAAAGGTTCTGTCACCAAAACACAGCCACCAGGGCGCCAGGCGTCCGGGTAGAGGCCCAGGCCACACTCTCAGACGTCGAGCTCATGTTTTCAAAATATCACCCCTTGTGACTATTTCCGGCTTGGCCAGAGGAGCGGGGCTTTTTATCAGTGAGAGCAGCCAGCTTCAGGGCCTGGAGCTGGACCCCACAGCGCCAGGCACCTGGAGACCCAGGACAGGCGTTTGCCCCCTGCGCTGTACCTGTACTGCACTGCACAAGCTGACCAGAGGCCAAAGGCTAACATGGGGTTTGTGCACGTAACCCCAGACCAATCTGTCCCCATCACATCCTTTTTCCTTCCACTGGAAACGCTGGCGGATGAGACACTTTTGCACTGACAAAGCTGTCCACAGGCAGAAGCCCAGGCTCTACCTGGCCTTGTGAGGGGAGGAGACAGTCGAGGCAAGCACACCCAGAAGCCAAGAGTTCCCAGCAGGGGGTACTAGGCCAGTTCTCAGGCCCTCAGTCTATGGGCTTCCAGAGTGTCCCAGCGTCAATGCTTTATGTACTAGCTGTTCTGTCAGTGCTGGGAGCAGGCTGTTAAAATCTCCAGCAATTACACATTTGTTCTTGCCTCCCTTTTGTTCCAAGGCCCTTGCTTCCTGTGCTCCCAGCTCCTTCCAGAGATATGCATATTCATAGCTATGACGTCCTTCTGATGAGCTGACCTTTCTATTGTGGAGAGCACTCCATCTCTGCCTCTCACAACTGTGTTTGCCTAGAAGCCTATTTCCTGCAACACTTAGCAGCCTGCCAGCTGCCAGGCTCCATGTTTGTGCAGAAGTCCTTCCATGTGCTTTTCCTTCCAACCTTTCTGTGCTGTCTCTGGGCTGGGGCTGTAGCTCGGCTGGCAGAGTGCTGGCCTAAAATGAATGAAAGCCTGGGTTCTGCTCCTAGTACTGTGGAAACTAAGTGTGCTAGCAGACGCCTGCAGTGGAGGTAGAGGCAGGAAAATCAGAAGTCCAAGGCCATCTTTGGCTACATAGTGAGTTGAAGACAGCCTGGACCACATGAGACTCTGTCTCAAAGAAAAACAAAAGAGAATCATATGCAGTACATCTCTAAAGGATAACATGCCAGAGCCTTACTTTTCACTATTTGGTTTTCTTCCAGTACTGGGGATTGAACTCAGGGCCTCATGCATGATTGGAAAACCCTCTACCACTAAGCCACATCCCTAGTGTCTTAGCCAGAGTTCTCTAGAGGAATAGCACAGATGCAATGAATGTATGTAGATATATATGAAAGGGAGGTTGTTAGAGTGGCTTACAAATTGTGGTTCGACTAGCCCAACAATGGTTGTCTGCCAACAGAAGGTCCAAGAATTCAGTAGTTGTTCAGCCCACAAGTCTGGGGGTCTCAGCTGGTCTTCAGTGTACACTAGGTTTCAAAGAAGTAGGCCATAATGCCAGTGAAGGGATGGACTTGCCAGTGAGCTGAGAGCAAGCAGGCACAGAGAGGAAAGCTTCCATTTTCCATGTCCTTTTATATAGGCCACAGGCAGACAGTGTAGCTGAGATTAAGGGTGGGTCTTCCCACCTCAAAAGATCCAGATTAAAAGTAACTGTTCCCATTTCAAATGATTTAATTAAGAAAAAATCCCTCACGGGTCTACCCAGCCTCTTAGATATTAGTTAATTCCAGATGCAGTCAAGTTGACAACCAAGAACGGCCATCACACCCAGCAACATGGTAGGTTTAAAAAGAAAATCTTGGGGCTGGAGAGATGGCTCAGTGGTTAAGAGCATTGCCTGTTCTTCCAAAGGTCCTGAGTTCAGTTCCCGGCAACCACATGGTGGCTCACAACCATCTATAATTAGTTCTGGTGCCCTCTTCTGGCCTGCAGACATACACACAGACAGAATATTGTATCTATAAGGAATAAATAAATAAATTAATAAAAAATCTGGGACTGGAGAGGAGTTCAGTAGTTAAGAGCCCTTGCAGAGGCCCCAGGTTGGGTTCCCAACACCCACATGGCAGCTAACAACTGCTGCTATCTCCAGTTCCAGGGATCTGGCACCTCCTTGAGGCCTCCAAAATCACCAGGCATGTGATGCACATACATGCATACAGCAAAACACTCATAAGACAAAGTAAAAATAAATACCTTTTAAAAATCCAGTGTGGGGACTGGAGAGATGGCTCAGAGGTTAAGAGCACTGACTGTTCTTCCACAGGTCCTGAGTTCAATTCCCAGCAACCACATGGTGGTTCACAACCATCTGTAACGAGATCTGGTGCCCTCTTCTGACATGCAGGGACACATGCAGGCAGAAGAGTGTATACGTAATAAATAAATAAAATCTTTTAAAAAAATCCATTGTGATACTCTTTACCTACTTGCATATGTGAGCACTCATATGTGCATGGTGTATGTGATGTTGCAAATGCTAGACAAGTGTTCTGCCACCGAGTTACATGCCCAGTCCTTGTTTTGTGTTGTGACAAGGTCTTACTCTGTAACAACATCTCAAAGCCGTCATCCTCTGGCCTCAGCCTCCCAAGAGTAGGAGTCACAGGCATGTGAAATCTTTGCCCTTGTGCTGAAGTGCCCCTCCATCCACTGGACTCACCTGCAGTCTGGTGACTCAGCTGTCCTGCCTCTCAACGCCTTCTCTCTGCAGCTGTTCCTTCCTCTTTTGTGCTGATGCGATATTTTTCAGTATTCTGTAATTTTCCTATTATGAGTGGTTACAGATATTTTTAATGATGGCTCCAGAGATTAAACTAGAGTTTATCCCAGCATACTCAGAATTAGAATCAAATTTCTTCAAGTAAAATATAGCAACAGTGAGTGTTCATTGGCTCTGCCTGTAGTGCTGTTTCCATCTGTCACGTTTATATTAGAAAGTCAACACAGCATGACTGTCCTTTGTGTGTGTTGAGACAGGGTCTCACTCTGTGACCCAGGCTTGCCCGAGCTCACTACATAGTCCAGGTTGGCCTTAAACTTGTGACCTTCCTCCCAGCACTCGGGAGGCAGAGGCAGGCAGATCTCTGTGAGTTCGAGACCAGCCTGGTCTACAAGAGCTAGTTCCAGGACAGGCTCCAAAGCCACAGAGAAACCCTGTCTCGAAAAAAAAAAAAAAAAAAAAAAAACCAAAAAACTTGTGACATTCCTCCTGCCTCAGCTTCTCAAATGCTAGGATTGCATCACACCTAGTTAGTGTTCTCTTTCAAAGAAATCAAGGGTACTAGAGAGACAGCGCAGGGGCTAGAAGCATATACTGCTCTTGCAGAAGACTCAAGCTCAGTCCCAAGCACTTCATAATGGCCTGTAACTTCAGCTTCAATGGACTTCTATGCCTCTGGCTTCTGAGGGCTCCTGCACCATCACACACATACCCACACACAGACTGTCTTAGTTACTCCTTCACTGCTGTGGTAAGACACCATGAGCAGGAAAAGGTATGAGTGAAGGTGTCTAATTTGGGGCTTACGGTTCCAGAGGGTTAGAGTTCATGACCATCACGGAAGGGGGTGTGGCAGCAGGCAGACAGGTAGGGACTGCGCTGGAGCAGTAGCTGAGAGCTCACATCTCAAGACACAACAATGAAACAGAGAGAGAAAGAAACTGGGAATGGGTGGGCTCTTGAAATCTCAAAGCCTGCCCTCAGTGACACACCTCCTCCAACAAAGCCACACATCCTAATCCTTCCCAAACAGTTCCACCAGCTGGAGACCAAGTATTGAAACATACGAGCCTGTGGGAGCCATTCTTACTCATACTGCCACACACATACTTTAAAATAATAAAAATCAATCTAAAAAAGGAAGAAAAGAAAAAAATCAAGCCTGGCAGTGCACGCCTTTAATCCCAGCACTCAGGAGGCAGAGACAGGCAGATCTCAGTGAGTTCGAGGACAGCCTGGTCTACAGTGTGAGTTCCAAGACAGGCTCCAAAGCTACAGAGAAACCCTACAGAGAAACAGAACAAAACAAAACAAACAAATAAAAAGAAAGAAAGTAGAAAGGAAAACCAGAAATAGGGGTTGAAGATGTAGCTCAGGTGATAGACTGCTTGCCTAGCATGCATGAGTCCCTAGGTTTGAGTCTCAACGCTACATAAAGCCAGGTATGGAGCCAGTGAAATGTCCCAGTAGGTAAGGGTGTGGCCAAGCCTGATTTCCTGAATATGATCCTTAGTGGAAGGAAAGAACTGACTCCTACAAGCTGTCCTCTGTCCTAGTTTGGTGTCTGTGGCTCTGATAAAGATCATGACCAAAGGCAATTTGGATAGGAATGGGTTTATTTTGCTTACATGTCACAGGTCACACTCCATCACTGAGGGAATTCAGGGCAGGAGCTCAAGCAGGGTAGGAACCTGGAGGCAGGAACTGAAACAGAGGCCATGGAGGGGTGCTGCTTATTGGTTTGATTCTCCTCACTTGCTCAGCTTGCTTTTTAATACAACCCAGGACCACCACCCCAAGGGTGACTGCCCACAGTGGGCAGGACCCTCCTACATCAATCATTAACCAAGAAAATACTCCTAGGGCTGGAGAGATGGCTCAGCAGTTAAGAGCACTTGGTAATTCTACAGAGGACCTGGGTTCAATTCCCAGCACCCACATTGCACTCACAGCTACCCACAACTCCAGTTCCACAGGATCTGATGACCTCTTCTGATGTGGGATTCCCCTCTGTATGTTTATTAACCATTGGTTAATAAAGAAGCTGTTTTAGACCTGTCATAGGGTAGAGCAGAGCTAGGCGGGGAAAACTAAACTAAATGCAGGGAGAAAGGAGGCAGAGTCAGAGAGAAGCCATGGAGCCACCAGAGACAGATATGCCAAAATTTAGCTGGTAAGCCACTGCCACATGGCAATATATAGATTATTGGAGATGGGTTAAATTAATATGTAAGGGTGAGCCAATAAGAAAGAAGCTAGATCGAATGGGCCAAGCAGTGATTTAATTAATGCAGTTTCCGTGGTTATTTCAGGAGTCTGGGCAGCCAGGAAATGAACAAGCTGCCTCCCTACAACACTCTTCTGACCTCCATGGTCATCAAGCATATGCGTGGTGTACATCCATGCATTAAGGCAAGATACTCACTTATAAAATAAAATAAATAAATCTAATTTTAAAAAGTTTAAACAGAAAAGAAAATGTTCCTTCAGATTCTAGCTTGGGTCAAGTTGGAAAAAGTAATCAGCTCATCCTCTGACCTCCACAACACAAATCAATAAATAAACACACATTAAAAACAAAACAATAAGCTGGCACGCCTTTAATCCCAGCACTTGGGAGGCAGAGACAAGCAGATCTTTGTGAGTTCAAGGCCAGCCTGGTCTATAGAGTGAGTTCCAGGACAGGATCCAAAGCTGTAGCCTATAGAGAAACCTTGACTCAAAAAACCAAAAACCAAACCAAATCAAAACAAACAAGCAAGAAAAAAAAAAAAAGCAAAACTGGGCAGAGTGGCAGCAATTCCCAAACTTGGGAGATGGAGGCAGGAAGATCAGATGTTCAAGGTCACCCTCTGTGAGAGATATAGAGAAAGTTCAGGACATGAGACCCCATGTGATGGTGCATGACTTAATCCAAATACTTGGGAGGCAAAAGGATCATGTGAGTTTGAGGCTAGCCTTGTCTACACAGCCTACATGAAACGTTCCAGGCTAGGCAGGCATACTTAGTGAGGCCCTGTCTCAAACAAGCAGTAAACAACAACAGCAGCAGCAACAAAAAAAGAAGGAAAGAAACAAACACTAGCATCAAATATGTAATGATGCCTCTTGTCTTCAGTACTACCCTTTGCCAATGCTTAACCAAGGAACTCAGGGCTCCTCAGCCCATGGAGCAATGCTGGGTGTTGCCAATAGAGGGCGGTGCAGGGATACTGCAATCTTCAGTGAGGGCCTTGGTGAAGCAGTGGGTCCCTCATTTCCAATGCCAGACTTAGCCAGCAAGGTCTGTGAAGCTGCTTCTCCAGTCCAGGTGGCTTCAGGTGGCTCCAGGCCCCAGAATCTTGAAAGCCTGCATCTGGCCAGGGGCAGGGTAACCTGCTCCAAGCCCTCCATCCTTCCCAACACTGCACCAATGGTTCCTGCCTTTCTTTAGGACCTCTTTGACCGTTTTATGAATTATTTTTTCAGAGATTGATTGATTGATTTTGTATGCCTGCAGGTCCGAAGAGGGCACCAGATCTCATTACAGATGGTTGTGAGCCACCATATGGTTCCTGGGAATTGAACTCAGGACCTCTGGAAGAACAGTCGGTGGTGCTCTTAACCTCTGAGCCATCTCTCCAGGCCAGACCTAACTATCTTTTTTTTCTTTTTGGTTTTTCGAGACAGGGTTTCTCTGTGGCTTTGGAGCCTGTCCTGGAACTAGCTCTTGTAGACCAGGCTGGTCTCGAACTCACAGAGATCCGCCTGCCTCTGCCTCCCGAGTGCTGGGATTAAAGGCATGCACCACCACTGCCCGTCCCTATCTTCTTTAAGGGTTTGTAATTTTTTGTTAAGATCTCTCAGTTGTAACAAAAAAAGAGAACAAAGTATAATCTTTCTCTTCCACACACACACACACACACACACACACACACACAAAGGTACCAGGATGATACTCATCACTTTGTATGCTATCATAAAAATTCATTTAAAAAATTTAAAAAACCCTTTCTATCCAAATTATAAGCATAGTTGACTATAAATCTGTGATACCCCTGGGATCACCCCTACTCCCTTCCTCTCCCTCTTCTCTCTTTCCCTTCATCTCTTCCTCCCTTGTTTCTTGGTTAAAAAAAAATTAACATGTGTCAGTGTTTTGCCTGCATGTATGCCTGTGCACCACCAGGCATGCCCTGGATCTCCGGGAACTAGAGTTACAGATTATTTCAAGCTGTCACATGGTGCTGGGAATTAAACACAACCGGTGCTCTTCACTGCTAATCCATCTGTCCAGTCCTGATCCTTGTTTGTTTGAGACAATGTCTCACTTCCAACTCAGGATCCTCCTGTATCAGCCTCCAGAGAGGCTGCTGGTGGCAACTGTCCCATTTCTGTTTTAGGAACACCTTTCTTCCTTTTGAGGACTCCCTTTGGAGGCAGGGCTTTGGTTGTGCAGGTTCTGTTCTATACCGACACTCTCTGCCTTCAGGGTCTGTTGAGAAGCCAGCTGCCCCTCACATAGCTGCGCCCGGCACCACTGCCCCCCAGGTGAAGATTCCTGGGTTTAAAATGTAATGTTTTTCACTAAATCTGAAATAGCTTCATTATTTATTTACTTATTTTGTTTTTTGTGAGACAAGGTTTCTCAGTGTACCTCTTACTGTCCTGGAACTTGCTCTGTAGACCAGGCTGGCCTCGAACTCACAAAGATCTGCCTGCCTCTGTCTCCCAAGTTTTGGGATAAAGGGCATGCACCAACACCACTCAGCAGTTTTTGTTATTTGAAAGAATATTTACCACCCATTCTCCATATTTATTTTTGTTTTCATTTTTTGAGAAAGGGTTTCTGTGTAGCCCTGGTGGTCCTAGAGCTGGCTCTGTAGACCAGGCTGGCCTCGAACTCACAAAGATCTGCCTGCCTCTGTCTCCCAAGTTTTGGGATAAAGGGCATGCACCAACACCACTCAGCAGTTTTTGTTATTTGAAAGAATATTTACCACCCATTCTCCATATTTATTTTTGTTTTCATTTTTTGAGAAAGGGTTTCTGTGTAGCCCTGGTGGTTCTGGAGTTCCCTATGTATACCAGGCTGGACTTGAAGTCAGAGATCTGCCTGCCACTGCCTCCTGAGTGCTGGGATTAAAGGCATGTGTCACCACCACACCTGGCTTTCCCATCTCTTCTTTATGGGAGATGCTAAACACACTGGTTCATTCCTTCTATAGCTCATCAGGGTTTCCTTCCTTTGTAGGGCTGAGTAAGACTCCACTGTCTGGCTAGCCCATCTCGGTTTCTCCATTCAGCCGTGCATGGGCTCCTGGGCTGTTTCTACCTATCAACTGCTGTGAGCACAAGAGGAAAAACGTCTTCTCCAGCCAGCCCTTGCTTTCAATTCAATTGCTTTCAATTTTTTGGGTATGTGCCCAGAAAATGAATTGCTGGACCATATGGTAATTCCATTTTCAATTTTTTGGGAGGAACTCAATACTCTTTCAGTAAGACCCTCTCTGCTTAAATGGACCAGAATTATGCAAGTGGCAGATGCATGTGCCCAGCTCCAGTGGGCTCTGCTCCCCAGAGCAGCAGGCAGAGACCTGCAGCCTAGCCTACTAGGAAAGCAGAGCCAGGGTGAAAGTTTGCAGCTGATTCTCATAGTCTGAGGAAGCAGGAGAGAGAGGCCATGGAGCAGGCAGACAGAAGAAGACAAGGGCAGTACTGTCGGTGCTCCTAGGACACACCAACAGGCTCCATAGCAGATAGTGTCCATCTGAATGGTTCCAAGTGGGAAAAAAGGAAATTTAGCCAACTCAGGGTCTACTGTCTGCTGACTCCTGCTGTAGTTCCTGACCACACATGCTTCTGTAGCACTGGGAGAGTAGAGGGTTGATCCCAGGCCTGGAGGGGAGGCACAAAGGCCAGGAATGAAGTGAGGTACTATCAGCGGACAGCCTCATCTGGGTCAGGAGACAGGGAGCTGTGGCAGCCGGAAAGGAAGCACAAAGCTGCAAGGTGGAGAGCAAAAGGCATAGTGCGGATGACGGTGTGACTGGATGCTCAGGAATGCAGTGAGAATGAGGGTGTGACTGGATGCTCAGGAATGCAGTGTGGATAAGGGTGTGATCGGATGCTCAGGAATGCAGTGTGGATGAGGGTGTGACTGGATGCTCAGGAATGCAGTGAGAATGAGGGTGTGATTGGATGCTCAGGAATGCAGTGAGGATGAGAGTGTGATCGGATGCTCAGGAATGCAGTGAGGATGAGGGTGTGACCAGATGCTCAGGAATGCAGTGTGGATGAGGGTGTGACTGGATGCTCAGGAATGCAGTGCGGATGATGGTGTGACTGGATGCTCAGGAATGCAGTGAGGATGAGGGTGTGACCGGATGCTCAGGAATGCAGTGAGGATGAGGGTGTGACTGGATGCTCAGGAATGCAGTGCGGATGATGGTGTAATCGGATGCTCAGGAATGCAGTGAGAATGAGGGTGTGACTGGATGCTCAGGAATGCAGTGTGGATAAGGGTGTGATCGGATACTCAGGAATGCAGTGAGGATGAGAGTGTGACTGGATGCTCAGGAATGCAGTGTGGATGAGGGTGTGACTGGATGCTCAGGAATGCAGTGCGGATGATGGTGTGACTGGATGCTCAGGATTGCAGTGAGGATGAGGGTGTGATCGGATGCTCAGGAATGCAGTGAGGATGAGGGTGTGACTGGATGCTCAGGAATGCAGTGTGGATGAGGGTGTGACCGGATGCTCAGGAATGCAGTGTGGATGAGGGTGTGACCGGATGCTCAGGAATGCAGTGTGGATGAGGGTGTGACTGGATGCTCAGGAATGCAGTGTGGATGAGGGTGTGACTGGATGCTCAGGAATGCAGTGTAGATAAGGGTGTGATCGAATTCAGTGTGGATGAGAGCCAGCCAGTGCCCCTGAAGTGACAGAGTTCTAGAATCTCCAGGAAAAGCATATTCCAGCAGCATTTGGGGGCATCCCAGGGAGACAGGTTCTGGAGTCTGGGCATGCAGAGCTGACTGCTGGGACTGCAGTATTATCCCACAGAGCCCCACAGGGGCAGGAGCCTATGGAACTGCTCCATAGGTGTCTATACCCATGGCTCTTGTGTGCCCAAGAACTAAGTTCCACAGGGACACAGGGGAGAATTCAAGGAAACACCATGGAATGCAGTGTGATCCTTTTGGGGGTCACAGTCCAAGGTCTCTGACAGCCCCAGCTCCTGGCCTATGAGGAGGGGAAAGAGCTGGAGACACAGGCCTGTCAATGCACAAGCATGAGCTCCCAACATCTACAAGTCCCTGGAATAGGAGTGGGTGTGACTCTGGCTCAAAGCCTCTGTTTGCTGGCAGGTCAAACCAACAGCCTCTCAGGAGGATACAAGAGAGGAGGTGCAGCCTCCCATCCTCTTCCCTTACCATGAAGAAACTGCAGCATGTGGCTCTCTTCCCAATAGCCCCAGACAACAGCTTGTGCGCCAACTGCTGGTGCCAGGCTGACTCTGGCTCTCTAGCTGTGCCCCTACTGCCATTGTCCTAGACTCCTCTCTGACTGTGCTGAATGTATAAAGTCGATCTTTCTCTATTCCACCTAGACACTGCTTCCCACTAGGTTGAGTCTTGCCTACTGTGGTACTCTACCACCCAGAAGGCTGACAGGGGTGTCTGTACCTGGGTGGGCCAGTTGCAGTGCCCTGCAAGTCATGGCAACCAGAGAATTCCTGCTCTCTCATTCTGCCAGATGTGCCCATCATCAGCCTGGGTCTTACCCATTAGTACTTCCTCCTTGCCTCACAAACAGCATGAAGAGGACTCGGTAGCTTTTGAGGATGACTCCAGAGGGAGGAAGGCTGTCCCCTCCTACTGCAGTGTGTGATGGGGAGGGAGTACTTAATGTTTCATAACTATTCATCCCTCTTCTCCTTTCTTGTCATCGGAGTCTGGTTGAATTTTCAGGTTTGTCCACCTAATACAGACTCTGAGGACAGTGACTTTATCTGAGCCTGTTGCCATGGAGCCCAGTACTGTTGGGAATAAAAGGTGTTGAGGCCTGGTCCCATCCTGAATGTGATTCATGATCCATCTACTTACTTAAAACTTCCTGGGTACCTGCTGTGAGCCAGGAATCCTGGTGCTATTGGTGAAGCAGCAGCTAAAACACAGGTCTTTGCATCAAAACCTTATATTCTTTGGTGTTTGATTAAGAAGAATCCCCCATAAGTTCATATATTTGAATGCTTAGTTACCAGGAAGTAAGGTGCTATTTGAAAGGATTAAAAGGATTAGGAGGTGTGGCCTTGTTGAAGGACGTGTCACTGGGGGTGGGCTTTGAGGTTTCAAAAGCCCATGCCAATCCCATGGTCGGTCTGTCTACTTGCAGTTCTCAGTTTTTGCTCCAGCACAACCAATGAGGCCAGGCTCCCTACTGTGATGATAATGAACTAAACCTTTGAAATTGTAAGCAAGTCCCCAATTAAATACTTTCTTTTGCCAGGTGGTAGTAGTGCATGCCTTTAATCTCAGCACTTGGGAGGCAGATGCAGGCGGATCTCTGTGAGTTTGAGGCCAGCCTGGTCTACAGAGCAAGTTCCAGGACAGCCAAGGCCACATAATAAGATTCTGTATCAAAAAAGTGCTTCTTTTATAAGATTTGCTTTGATGATGGTCTTTCTTCATAGCAACAGAACAGTGACCAACACACATTCTAAAGGAGGGAGACAAAAACACACAAATAAAACAAGTGCAGGGTACACCAGGGACGGTCCCACCTGCATTCTGGTGTATGGCCAGCAAAGGTTCTGGGGTTCATGGGGTACAAGGGCACAGACAGTAGCACAGTCCAAGAAGGGATCTGTGGTAGTCAGGGTTCTCTAGAGGAAGAGAATGTATAGAATGAATCT
>JAQHUG010000231.1:626083-665641 GCA_028555095.1 Dicrostonyx torquatus | reverse complement strand
AAAAAATTATTTATTATGTATACAGTGTTCTGCCTGCATGTATGCCTGCCGGCCAGAAGAGGACACCAGATCTCATTACAGGTAGTGGTGAGTCACCATGTGGCTGCTGGGAATTGAACTCAGGACCCCTGGAAGAGCAGTCAGTGCTCTTAAGCGCTGAGGCATCTCTCTAGCCCCATGTTTGTTCTTCAAACTGGGTCTCTTGTGGACCAGAAGTCACTATGTAGCTAAAAATGACACTGAACTCCTAATCTTCCAGCTTCCAACTCCAAAGTCTGGGGTTACAGGTATGTGCTGCCATGCTCAACAGACTTGCTTGAACATCAGCAGTATAAATGTGCCAATTAAAAGAGATAGATGATCAAGGCTGGAGGGATGTCAGCAGCTGAAAGCACCACATTCTATTCCCAGCACCCATAGGCTCAAAACCATCCATAACTCCAATGCCTCTTCCAGTATTTATGGGCTCCTACATGCACACAGTGCACCTACATACATTCAGGCCACATACACAAGAATTTTTTTTAAAAGAACAAGATTATTGCCAGACGTGGTGGCAGACACCTTTAATCCCAGCACTTGGGAGGCAGAGGCTAGTGGATCTCTGAGTTCAGGGCCAGCCTGGTCTACAAAGAAAGTTAATTGGAAACCTTGTCTCCAATTAAAAAAAAGTCAACAAAACAAAACAAAAATTAAAGACAAAATTATCAAGATTGGATTAAAATAAAAGACCAAATTCTACATGATACACAAGGTACATATATTAAGTATGAAGAAAAAAGACTGGATGCAGAAATAAACACCTAGATAATACAATCAAAAGTCACAGAGAAGTCAGGTATAGTGGCCCAGGCTTGCAATCTAGAGACCCAGGAAGTAGAGGCTCGAGGGCCAATTCAAAAGGTCATCTTTTAAGTTAGCCTGTGTTGCATGATACCTGTCTCTTTATCTGCTGGGGAGAAGACCCAGCAGATAAAGGCACTTGCTGTCAAGCCTGACAACCTGAGTTCAATCCCCAGGACCCATACGGTGCAGTAGGAGAACTGATTCCTGCAAGCTGTCTTCTGACCTACTGTGTGCCACAAAAATAAAAATGTAATTAAACTGAAAGTCAACACAGTCAACATAGCTATAATAACGCTGGCCAGAGATTGCAGGGCAAATAAGGTTACCAGGAATGAAGGGTCCCTGACTTCCCAGTGATACCTAACCACCTAGAAAACATGTACTAACAGAAGGCTATCAAACACAGCCAGAAGGAACTGATCCATCACCAAGAGAGTTCAATATCCCAGCCGCTGGCTCAGCCCAGTGCCATGTGACTCCAGCCTAGGGCCTTGTATTTAAGGCTTGAATCCACTTTGTGGTGCGGGACAATTCTATATTCTGTCAATTATATTTTAAAAACGCTGATTGGCCGGTAACCAGGCAGGAAGTATAGGCGGAAAAACCAGATAGGAAGTAGAGGTGGGGCAATGAGAACAGGAGTATTCTGGGAAGAAGGAAGCTCTTCGCGAAGTCCTGTCCAGACACCAAAGAAGCAAGATGTGACCTGCCCCACTGAAAAAGGTACTGAACCAGGTGGCTAACATAGATAAGAATAATGGGTTAATATAAGTTATATAAGTTAATATGAAGCCTGAACTAATGGGCCAATCAGTTTATATCTAATGTAGACTCTCTGTGTGATTTTCTTTGGGGCTAAACAGCTGTGGGGGACCTGGTGGGAGGACAGAAACCCCAACAAGCAGGCCCTCATGTTACAACTTTGAGTGAGTATGGGATGATAACATAGTTTTTTCATTGCCATTACTGGTGAGACTACCCCTCCCCCAGTGTGTGTTCCTGACCCGCCTGATGAGGAGCAACTGACCCAGATGCATGGACTTTGTCTGAGATCTCTATTCTGTAAGTCTGTATTTGCCTGAGAAGAGTCATCTTATCTGCAGCATGAATATGCCAGTCCATCAGGTCCAAAGTGCCCATCCTGTGGATTTCCCATCCTGGTGATCTGACTTATTATTTAAAATGGTCCCGAAGTCTCTTGCCATGTCATCTTTCATTTTAATATTTGCTTAATATATTTGGGTGCCCAAAGTGAGTACATGTACTCACAATGATTATATTCTCTCAAAGAATTGACTGCTACTGCATTAGTTATTTAATCCTGTGTTCAAATGCTTGACAATATGTAACTTGAGGGCTGCAGAGATAGCCTGATAGTTAAGAGCACTTGCTGTTCTTACAGAAGACCTGGACTCAGCTTCCGGGACCGATATGGTACCTCACGGCCATCTGTAACTCTAGTTCCCTTTCTGACAGCCACAGGTAGCATACAGACATGTGCAGGCAAAACATTCACAAACATAAAGTAAAAATACATTTTTAGAAAACTGGAAAGAAGTTGAGAGGGCAAGGGCATGTTTTCGGCTGGCTGTTTCAGGGGTACAGTACACCATGCTGACATGGGGAAGGCAGGGAGGCTGGGAAGCACACTGCATCCAGTCAGCAAGTATAGAGAAGAATGATGGTGCTCAGCTCACCAGCTCACTTTCTCCATGTGTGTATGAGCTCTTGCACACATGCTATAGGCATGTATGTGAAGGTGCAGTTGTCCATGCAGGTGTGTGTAGAGGTCAGAGGTTGACAACGGGAAGTCTTCCTCAATGGCTTCTCCACGTTACTTTTTTTTTTTTTTAAGATTTATTTATTTATTATATACACAGTGTTCAGCCTCCATGTATGCTTACAGGCCAGAAGAGGGAGTCAGATCTCATTACAGGTGGTTGTGAACCACCATGTGGGTTGCTGGGAATTGAACTCAGGACCTCCGGAAGAGCAGTCAATGTTCTTAACCTCTGAGCCATCTGTCCAGCCCCTTCACTTTACTTCTTGAGACAGTCTCACTGAATCTGAGTGAGTCATTTTGGCTACACTGGCAATGAGTTTCCCTGGGATCCATATATCTGCCTCCCAGTCTGGGATGAGACACATGTTGTCACCTCTAGTTTTTGTTGGTGCTGGA
Organism: Dicrostonyx torquatus; assembly: GCA_028555095.1. Lineage (NCBI taxonomy): Eukaryota > Metazoa > Chordata > Mammalia > Rodentia > Cricetidae > Dicrostonyx > Dicrostonyx torquatus. Next base: position 662,616 of record JAQHUG010000231.1, on the reverse strand, counting down.
ATCAAGATTACGGCCCATGTGCTTGCTTAGCAAGTGCTCTGCCCACTGAGCTGCTCCCTAGCACTCGTCTTCTCCCTTCTATTCAGAACCTTACCCCACTGATGGTGCCTCCCACACCACGGTGGGTTTTCCCTCGTTATAAACCTTTCTGAAAAGGTCTTCTTAAACATGCCTAGATGTGTTTCCATGGTAACTCTAAAGTCCATCAAGCTGACAAAGATAAAAAAAAAACATTGCAGCTATCATTATGCAGTCATCTGTCTACTGCACAAACAAGCTTATGGCTCAAAAACCCATTGTATCTGAATTGGACATGACAGCACAAGCCTATGACACCTGTACACAGGCAGCTGACACAGGATTATGAGGTTTCAGGCCAGCCTGGGCAAATTCAAGGCCAACCTGAGCTATATAGTGAGACCCTACCATAAAAAGTGTAAACCGTCTGGAGCTAGGTGTGGCTCACACCTGTAACTACAGGGCTCAGGAGACAGAACCTGAGATCAGTCGAGTCTGGGCCACACAGTGAGATAGTAAGCTAACATGCACACATCTCACTGTCCAGTCACCATGAACAGCACTCTTGTTGCTTCCACATTTTTGTCATTGTGAATCATGCTGAAGCTAGTTTTTTAAGTTTTTAATTTTTGTTGCCTATGTGAGTTTTTGCCTGCATACATGGCTATGCATCACACACATGCCTGGTCCTACAGAAGCCAAAAATGGGATGCAGGATTGCTTGAGGAATCATTTCTCTAGTTTCTGAGTGCAGGGAACCAAACCTTGGTCTACAAGGACAGCAAATTAAGAGCAAGTGCTCTTAACTGCTGAGTCATCTTCAGAGTCCCCCAAAACTCCTAGACAGGGTCTCTCTCTACATAGCCCTGGCTGTCCTGAGATTCACTATGTAGACCATGCTGGGCTTGAACTCACAGAAGTCTACTTGCCTCAGCTTCTTGAGTGCTAAAATTAAAGGCTATTGCCACCATAGCACAAACATCCCTTATTAAAGAATTTTTTTCTTTTAAAAAAATATTTATTTATTATGTATACAATATTCTGTCAGTGTGTATGACTGCAGGCCAGAAGAGGGCACCAGACCTCATTACAGATGGTTGTGAGCCACCATGCGGTTGCTGGGAATTGAACTCGGGACCTTTGGAAGAACAGGTAATGCTCTTAACCCCTGAGCCATCTCTCCAGCCCCTAAAGAATTGTTTTTATGTGTCTGTATATGGTTATGTACGAGTGCAGGTCCTTTCAGAGGCCAGAGGGTGTGAGATCGCCTGAGTTATGCTTTGTCGTCATGTGGATGTTTTGCTCTCATCTGGCCTCCACAAGGGAAGAAAAAAAACTGTTTAGACAAAGTCTGGCTTTGAAGCCCAGGTGAGCCTCAAAGTCATAGTAATTAACAATCCTCCTGCCTTAGCTCCCAAGCACTGGGATTACAGGTGTGTGTCATTATTTTCAGCTGAAGGGTAATTAAAATGCTCTTGGAGTTGCTGTAGCCCAAGGGCGGAGAGGGAGAGACTCTGACTGACAGATTCCTGAGTCCTGAAGGGCAGGTCTCCATGCCACCGGTATGAAGGGGCTCAGGCCCCAGCTAGCTCTGTTGGTGCTTCCTCCATCAAGCCTCCTCTGATAGTTCTGTCAATCACTGATCTGATGGGATTGTCCATGCCTTACAGACAAACCGAGGATTTCCTAAATCCCCAGCATGTGGTACGGTAGAGTTCTACAAAGAATAACTTTTTTACCCAATGATTTGTTTTGAGACACGTTGGATAAAAGTTCGATCCATGTTTGATGTACCTTTTATCTCCAAAAGTACTTAACAAGGGTTTATAAAAATACCATCGGGCTGGTGAGATGGGTCAGTGGGTAAAGGTGCTTGCCATGGTAGCTGCCAACCCGAGTGCTCGCATCAGATGCCACGTGAAGGTAAAGAGAACTGCCTTCTACTTCCACATCCATGTTTCAGGCATGTGTGCCTTCCTCACCAAGATCAACTTAAAAAATACCATTACGATCTTTTAGATTCTTACAGTTTTCATGGCTTTTTAAGTGGCAGCTATCCCATTAGATCAGTAGGAGGCCTTAAACTGACGCCTGAGCTGTTTGGATAAGACCCCATCACTCTGGGTACTCCTGGAGTCTTTAGCAAGATTCACAGATCCCCCACACCTGAACCCAGCCACTTCCCCAAAGATCACTCATCTTTTCAGCGGGAAACAGCACCCAGAGACCATGACCTGGGCTTTGGGACAAGTTGTATGCCCTAGGCTGGGGTCTGCTCATCCTGCCTCTCATGCTACAAGTGGGTGTGTGGATGAATCATGAGCCCTAGGCTCAGTCTCTTGAAGTGAACTAAACATAGCCAGGAAGGGTCTGGGTGGGCAGGGAAGATGCCTCTGTCTTCTGGCCCATTCCATGCCACAGTCACTCCAGGCACCAGCCAATTAAGTCACAGCAAATTCACTCCTTTTGCCCTGCTTGAAGGATCACACTTCCTTGTCTCCCTGACTGGAACTTGGGTGCTTGTGCTGCTGCTTCTGCTGCAGGTGCTATCATGCAGGCTCCAGAAATGCCTCATGACTAAACTCAAGGAAGTTGCTTTTCCCTGAGACTTAACATCTTAAACAAACCACCAGAGCTCAAGCAGGATCTTGCTTCTAAGGCAGCCCTGTTGCCTAGGGATAGATAGGGCCCAAGAGTAAATGTAGGTAAGGCACCCCATCCTCCCTGCTGCCTAGGGACTGGGTCCAGGAGTGCCTGCAGGTTGGGCACCCAATCCTCCATGCTGCCCAGGGAGTGGGTTCAGGGGTACCTGCAGGTGCTGTCAGAGAGCATGCTGACTCCCACACCTCTGTGAAATTGGCCCAGAGTCCATTCTCATTCTGACTGGAAACCAGCTAAACCCTATGCTCTTTTGCACTCCCATCCCAGCCTAGTGTTGGAGACCCCAGCAGATCTATCTGGCAGGAAAATACTGTTGCCCAAGGTAGGGAAGCACTTCAACTTTGAATCTCCTTAATGTAAAGTATTCAACTACCAGGATCCAGATGCAGATGCAACCTGGGAGGGCTGACCAGAGTATATTTCCACTCCTGAACTTGGATGTCAAAGGTGTGATCCCAAGAAGTGGCCAGTACTTCTATGCATGGGAGACTCTGGGTTATGCCTCAGGGAGCCAGAGTGGTGGCCTAGTCTCAGAAGCACGGGCTTACACTTTCCATGTACTAGGCTAAACCTGCTTCTGAGGACCTGGAACCACGTCTCTGAGGGCTTTGCATGCAGCACCCCTGGCTCTAAAACTCAAGTGCTTAGCAATTTTCTGCAACCTGAATTTTGTCCCATCCTCCCAACTGTCATCTGTTACTATGACATGCTACACCAAACGAAGATAGCTGTTACCAAAAGCCACTGTTCCTATGGCCAGTGCTCTCACCTGGGTGGGTCTGCCCACACATAACCTTGTGCTGGTCTTGCCAGGGTCACTTATGTGGCCCCCTCAGCCTTTTCAGGGTGCCATACCTCTGGTGGCCTTGTCAGTCATCTCTAGCCAGTTGTCTCAAACTTATTTATAGGATGGGAGAGTTCGCGGCAGCAGCAGGAGAGCCCAGTTTCTTTGCCATGCCTGTAAAGGTTCCATGACCAAGACAACTCTGACCTAGTTCAGAGTTGGCAGGCCCTGATACTTAAACAGTTTGTGTATGGGAAACTGGAGGCCAGTGTAGCGGCATGGGAGCTGACGGAATCAAAGTGGAGCCTAGCTGAGGTCCTCAGGCAGCACTTGTCATGAGAACTGAACCTGGGGTTTTCAGCTTCTCCATGACATCTCACTCTCTCAAACACATTCTTGCCAGTGTCAACCATCTTGAAGGGTTGAACCTCACAGACCCTCGTCTAAACCTTTGCTGTGGTATGTGCAGTTTCAGCCTTTAAAATTCTAAGGGAAAGTCTGGGCAGTGGTGATGCACGCCTTTAATCCCAGCACTTTTGGGTAGACCAAGTGCTACCCAAAGGCTCATTTGTTAAATAAAGGTTTAGGCCCCAACTTGGAACTGACAGGAAGTGAGGGAGGAACCTTTGAAAGGTGGGGCCTAGGACTTCACAGGGGATTATGGGAGTGCAGGCCTTTAGTCTTCCTTTTTGTTCTTTCTTGACCCCATTTCAGACAAGAAGTGCATGGCTTTGCTCTGCCACATGTTCTTTCCATGCTGGCTACCTGCTATTACCACTGGTCAAAAGAAGAGGGACAGCGGGCTACGCAGCAAGACACTGTCAAAAAAATCTGAGGGCAAATAAATGGTCACAGATGAAAATCTTTGCAACTGTGGGCCAAGAAGCCTTCCTATATAAGTTTATTTACCTTAGGTATTTGTCAATGCAGAGAAAGCTTATTAACACACTATTATAGCTGGAAAATGGAAGGCCACAGAGGCTGCCAGTACTCCTCACACTGCTCAGGTACTGAACTAAAAGTGATTATGCTTTGCTGACCAGAAACAAAAAGACAGTAGTCTGCTTCTTCACTGCCATAGACCAGGGACTATGCAGAGCCCAGTCTCTAGGTCAAAGCCTGGTCAAGCTGATAAAAGAAAAACTGCTAATGAGGAAAACCCTCCTCTTACCCAACCTCTATTCTTAAGACCGCAACACTAAAGACTTCATGAAATATACACTGCAATTTGATGCCAGCTATCAGCTAGTCACACAAAATGATTACCAAAACATTCTGATATATCTAAAAGCTAAGAGGAATAGCCACCAGCACCCTCCCAAGCTGTTTATCTCACAGGGTCTAGCACTGGGGCAATAACACAATCAGAAACCCAAGGCCTGTTTGGAAAGTGAGGAAAACACTCCACTCCGTAGTAAGGTAAGCATGGGGATGCAGAAAATTGTTTTGTTTCATATTTTATTACATCAATGGCTTGAAAATTTTTATTTAACTTCAGCAAATATTGGAAATAGAAAAATGAATTCTGCAGAATTTCACAAATAAATTTCTCAATCTCCACTAACAAATGTTATAATCCAATGGCTAAGCAGTTATAATGCTATGGACATTCACCACAATGACTGTGCTGAACTAGAAAACAAGCAAAGAGAGACATGGAAATGTTACTTACAACAGCATTATTACAACATATTTCTTTAAAATTTTAACATGGATTTTATCACTCCAAAAGATATACAGCATTTCCGTTATATTTGCAAACTTAACCTTATACATCTTTTAAAATCTTGAAAAACTTTTAAGCAATCTAAAAAGCACTTAGCAAAGTTTTAAGTCTACATAATGGAATGCTATCCACTCCAGTATAAATTTTCATTTTAGAGAAGGTGACTGTAAACACTCATTATTTTACAACATGCATAGACTCTACTGACCTTCCTTCTGGATTGTAACGTTCCTGCAATTGTGCTTTACTACAGTGAGGAGAAGCTGCAAAGACCCAGGGAGTGGCGGGAGGAGCATTGCACACGGTCATTAGGCTCGGATGATCTAACTGCCTTTAGTCAATATGAGGCAAAGTTGACTTGATGCTAAAAACTTGAATCCTGGGTCACTAGGTGTACAAACAGGATAGACACAAGAGGAAGACAGGCTCTGCTCTGTCTTTCCTTCCTTTGCTTACATGGAAGCAGGGATCCAGTTAGTGTAATGCACTGTTGGGCTTATTTTTGGTGTGCAATTATACCAATAGTACATCTGATATTCAGAAAGATAAAAGCAGGGTATAGTTGCAATTTTAAAGTGACAATGAGCTCACTCAGAGTGGTGTGTAGTACTGAGGAAACTGTATATAAACAGAAAATAACTGCTTAATTAATCCACCACACTAAGCTTTTCACCTTTTGTTTGCTGATTAAGGTTTGTGACCATCATTGGGTGGGTCTTATAAAAACTGTCAAAAGCCGTCTTGAGGGAGCTGTCTTGACAAACAAAGAGGCAGTGGGAGTTCTACACGAACCTCTGCTCCTGCTGATACAGCACCTAACTGTGACACCACTAAACTGATCAGCGCAACCGAGGCATGGGGAACCCAGCTAAAGAGCTATGTTACAGAATTGATCACTGCTGCTGACCAGTCAACACAATATTCAAGTAACAGGGTGTTTAAAAAGTGGATAAGCAAAAAGAATTACCTAAACACTTTACATGTCTACATAAAATTAAATAAAACAAACTTTTAATGCATATGCAATACAGTTTATATCTTTAGGGATCTCTAAACTAAAAGTTAGACTATTATTTGTGTCCATGATACTATATTTTGCACAATAACTTATATTTAGAAGATTTTCCCACAAAAATATATAATTATGACATTCACATTGATAATTTTTAAGAACACAAAGCTTAAGTGACATTCCATCAGAAGCAGGCATCATGTCCAAACCTAACCTGCTGATGCACCTAATTTTTGACACGTTGAACAGTTACAGTTCAAGACCAGAGCCCTCAGCTTTGAAAGCTAAGTGATTTCTTGGATTTATATCACTGCAGACTGTGTCATGAAACGTTTAAAACATGAAGACCATTCCAACAGCAGCCAGGCAAAGACCACTTTCCCCTCTTTGTCAAATGAAAATGGTATTCCTCTTTCCCTTAGAGAGAAAGCCAAAACTAGCTCCTCTGACCATAATCATTCTGATGCCTGACTTCACGGCTGGAGGCCATCAGTGCTCGGAACCAGGAGGAGACAGTACAGAACGTGCATGGTGCCTGGCTGAGCTGCTCTGCTTACCACACTGTCCAAGGATCATCAAGTCTAAGCACTGCCGAGAGCAAATCTTAAGGAAAGTAGCCCGGGCACAAAGACAGACATAGAGCCACTGGCAGAATGAGAAAGCCATTGTAGCAACCACCCACACTGCTTCCGCTCACCGGAGAGAGGACATGCAAAAAGCTGGGTGAGCAGGGCTTTATCAGGTGCCCCAATGTCCCTGTGAGTGATATGCAAAGTGTAGGCTGACGTCTGACCCCATCATGTTTCCCTTCCCCTTTCTGTTACACAGCAGATTTATGATAAAAACACAAAGAAAAGCTGACTTGTTACTAGTGTTACCTGTCCCTACATAGGACAGTGGGCTGTGCCTTAGCACTGCTCCACAGGCTCTTCTTGACCAATGGGCACCTGGTGTGGGACAGGATGAAGAAAGTCCCTCTGTACTCTCCTTTGGAATGACCTTTCTCCAGACTTTTCAGAAAGAATGTACACCCCACCCCAAATCTAGATTTCTATAGCTGAACCTCTTTCTGAAGAGAAAATCAGCTTTAAAAAAAAAAAAAAAAAAGAAGAAGGAAGGTGCTTAGGAGTAAAAACATCGAATTTTAATTGCATATTTTAAACTCTTAAAGATTCCGTTTATACCTTAAAGCATCTACTTTTTTTTTTTTTCTTTTTGGTATTGAAAGCAGAAAAAATATTCAAACACTGCAAACAACAATGAAAGATATTCCCACATGGTTAGTGCAGTCTCAACTGGCCATGGATGCTGTCTGACTGGCTGCTCCTCAACCCCCTGCAGGCGCACAGTCTGGTAAGAGAGCAAAAGTGATTCTGGAAATCTCAGAACATTTATCAGAAATCTTTGCTTGTTCCCAGTCTAAACAGATGGCATCATATACCACTCTGTAGATTGTTTCTTCTCATCTTGGTCTCACTAAGCAACACATCCATCACTTTTCTGTCCTTTCTTCTGCTAAAAAGAGAGGGGACAGTGTGTGTGTGTGTGTGATCACACTAGTACACAAATGACACAAAAGGACACATGGAGTGACATACAATGGCCAGGCACACCAAGAAAATGAGCTAATGGTGTGTAGCATCTAGAAAACCATCCTAGCTCCCCTCATGTCCTCTACTGAGCTGACCTAACATTTCGAGTCAAACCTGCAGAAGCTCTCCCCATCTGCTACACCTCAATGATGTCATCTTTGGCAAGCAATAAACTTTAAATAAGACACTTGAACAGAAAAGTGATTGATAACATGGTTGCCAGAAGGAGAAGGCACCAATTCCAAATGTACAAGCACCAGGTACAGTGATATGAACCAAATCTCTCCGAGTTGGGTGATGATAGTGGTAGCTGGGGAATTAAGAGATGGGGTGCACCCACATCCTGGGATTCCAATGCTGAAGGTTGGAGGAAGAAAGCATTGAGGTCCACGTTCCCATTAAGCTACAATGTCCAAGGACAGTTGCTGCAAATGAGCTTTTACCTCTTGGAAAGGGAGAAAAGGGAAAGAGTTAAGGAAGAGAGAAAGAGGAGGAGCCACCTGATTTATAAACCATAATTCTGCCTCTGTTTAGGGAAAATGAGCTGTATCAGGAAGCTTAGTATGATAAGGTTACGATGTGGTCTGCCAATGAATTGTGATTTCCAAAGAAGCATGATATTACTTAAGTGGCTGCCCCACAAAAGAAGGGGAGAAATTTTCTAGAGGTCCTACAAGGGCCTTCTGAGAATTACACTATGCACAAAGTAGAAACTGCAGGCCATGCAGGAACACAACTGGGCCTTTTCAAGACTACCTGTTCTGAAGCTGTTGACTGGGAGAGCTGCCACTGATGGGGCTCAGGGGAGCCAACTGGAGGGTAGGTCCCAGACTTGTGGGAGGTGTGCAGGCCATGGGTCCCCCAGCCCTTAGGCAGAACGAGATGCAACGGAGCTCTCTGGGAAGTCGTGCCAACATGGAGGAACGAGCAAAGAATTAAGGCAGATGTAGCACAGGACTGGAAGTGTATGCCTTTTTTGGTAATAGCTGCTTGTCCACAGAGATGTGATGCAGATGGCTAGGTGATGTCTTGTAATACCTGATATCTGGGTAACATGTCGTCCATACCAAGTGTTCAAAGCTACCAGCAGTTTTCATGAGGCAGATGCATATCTTACGTCAAGGACAGAAGCAGCCTGAAAAAGGAGAAAAAGAAAGGAGTGAGAACAGCAATCAGCACACTAGCTCTGGTGTGCTCCAACGAGAGCAGCCTGCATTCAGCAAACCTGCACTGCAAGCACTCATGCTCCCAGGGCGGGGAGTGCCAGCCCACCTTCCACCAGTTTTTCTCTTTCTGAGCTTCCCTATCTGTAGAGGCTGTACAATAATGATGCTTTCTCCACAAGGTTAGATAAAATAGCTAACGGGAATGTCAACACAGTACCTGGAAAACATGGCTGCTCAGTTATTTTTAGCAATAATTACATGCCCTTCTTGCCGCTAACTTTTCAATATTTCCTACAAGAGCCCAGGATATTTAGAGAAGTTAATGTGTTTCTAAAGCAACAGTTAATACTTAGGCAAAACTTACTGCTAAAGGTGAAAATACCTCACTTTGCTTATATGTTCCATGTTCCTGGGTCTTAGACACCAGGATAACTTGAGAGTAAGTGCTGCTCATACTGGAAATGTATAGATTCTGTACACACACTATACAGACTTTATTGTAGAAAGTACTCAAGAATCTAGTTCTCAAAGTTGCCATGTTGCAATGCTTTCCTTACAGAGGGAAGTATCTTGAGGCCCTAAATGAAAGTGTCCTCACTTTCCTTCAATGTATTTATTAGTGTGCTCTCTAGGCCAGAACAAACAAACATTATAAGCCAATCAACTCCAAATTACCTGAGTGGTTTAAGGAAGACAGAGAAAGTAAATTTTCCCAGAAAGGTAAATCAATCCTTAAGTTATTGGACTAGTGAACAAATCCAGGTCTATAATGATTGTCTAGCCTCGGCCTCATGTACACCTTCAATAGGAGAGGAGGCAGAGATGTACAGGGGTAATACCCCACTCCTGGGGTGGGTAGAGGCAGCAGGTAAACAATTCTAACACAGGAAGTGGAAGTGGACAGATGTTTCTAGGCTGAGTCATCTTGCTTCCTGACAGTTCTGACGAAATCAGGGTCACCATCTTCAAAATCACAATGTCAATTGTCACAGAAGTCCCAGCAGCCACAGGACCTAGAAGTGTCTTTACCAGCTTAAGCTTGCCAAACCCTGGGCAGCATCAAAAGCTGGAAGGTGGCTGCTGGACAACCCTCAAGAGGTCCTAAAGGCATGCAGATTCATCCAGAAGGTTAGCAGTCCCTAACAATGGCATGAGTTGTAGGACACTACTCAGTACTTCCTGATGGTTTTAAGTTTTACTATAAAGTGTGGAAGGAAGCCAGAATGGAGTTATGGTATCTGCAGGCCACAGTAATGAGCTACCTAAGTTAGGACGCACACTACTGTATTTATAGGTAAAGCTGCTGAGTGATGTGAGATATTTCAGCAGCCCTGAGCACAGTCTGCAGGGAGACCACACCTTCCAGACTTGCCTCATCATCTTCCTCGGGGATCTTGACGGAGCTATCAGGGGACTTGACAGGTTTCTGGTTACTGGGTCCATTGGTCTCGTCTTTACCATGTTCTGCTTCCCATTCTTGTAAAACTTCATCTATGTTGAAGCGGCGCCGATAATTTACAAAAAAGTTTTTCACCTGAACGACTGACTTGTTCCCAATCACATCTGAGATTGCCTGAAAATCTCGTCCATATTTCCTAATGGCTAAGGATAGAAGAGAATATTATTTAAAAATAATTTTTAGTCTAAGAGAAAAACCATCTTTAAATGTGTTCATATATATATGAGAGCTTTTTCCCACATGTATATCTGTGTACCACACATGTCCCTTATGCTTGCAGAGCCCAGAGGAGTTTTCAGATCTTCTGGAACTAGAGTCACAAATGGTTATAAGCTGCCATGTCGGTCCTGGGAATTGAACCTTGGTCCTCTGAAGAGCAGCTAGTGCTCTTAGCCATTTTAAAGACCACAACTCAGCTCAGGTTGGTGAGATGGTTGAATGGGTAAAGCACTTGCTGACTTGCGTGCTGTGCATTCGCTATCTAAACTCACCAAAAAAAACAAAAAACAAAAAAAACCCAAGATTCCCCAAAGCAAAACAAAACAAAACAAAAAAAACCAACTGTTGCTTACCTCTACCTCTTTATCTCTTTGTCCTAGTAACATACCATAGGGGCTTTTAACCACAGACACTATCTTAGCATGTTACAGAAGCATAAAAAGCATGGCAATCACCTTTAGTGATAACTTACAGACGACAGCATAGAAGTTTAGTAAAAATCCTGTCCATTAGAAACCTTTTTTAAAAAAGATTTATTTATTTGTTATTAAGTATTCAGTGTTTTGCCTGCATGTATACCTGCAGGCCAGAAGAGAGCATCAGATCTCATTACAGATGGTTGTGAGCCACCATGTGGTTGGTTGCTGGGAATTAACTCAGGACCTCTGGAAGAGCAGCCAGTGCTCTTAAACGCTGAGGCATCTCTCCAGCACCTAGAAACCTTGTATGTTATTATCATACAAATTCCTGAGGTTCTAGTCAAGTTCCTCATGGCTGTGGACATTCTGTTTTGCCTTTTCAGAATCCTTAGTTTAAGAAAAATTTCCTGTCTTAAAATACTAATACTCAGTGGTGGTGGCACACACCTTTAATCACAGAATTTAGGAGGCAGAGGCAGACATATCTCTGTGAGTGGGAGGACAGCCAAGTCTACAAGTTCCAGGACAGTTAGGGCTACATAGAGAAACCCTATCTTGAAAAATCAAAAATAAACAAATGAATGAATGAATAAATAAATAAAGCAAATACTCATTGTCATTTGAGATGTGTACTCACCCATTCAGACTGCAATAAACAATTCTAAGATATAATATACTCACACTCCCAGACAACTGTGGCTTTCAGGTTAATTTTTAAAAATAGAAAAGGGTTACACAGGCCTGACACTTGGGGGTTTGAGGCTGGAGGATTTAGAGTTCAAGGCCAGCCTGAGCAAAAGGTGAGACTTTGTCTCAAAAATTAAAAACATGGGCTAAGGATGTTTCACAGTGGTACAACATCTGCCTAGCATAGTCTTCATAGCATAGGTTCAATCCTCAATAACAACACATGCATGCAAGTCACACATCTAGGAGACAGATATGGCTATGATATTATAATCTTCCACATGAGTGAAGGGAGAGCAGAACAGAACTTAATATTCCCCTTACATTGACCATAGTTCCCATGTGCTTAGCAGAGCTCCCTCATACCTTGAACGGCGAGAAGCTGCTCTTCTGTAGTCCATCGCGCGTTGCATTTCTGAATGACCTAGATATCCAAATGGATTGTGAACTTATTACATGCATCTTTATGGCAGCTTAATGAACTTTTTTTTGTGCCTGGATTTTGACATAAACTAGGTTCCTAAAATTGTCTCTATCTTTCCAAAACACACATGTAAACTCAGAATTTCCAGCACAAAAACTCAGCCCTGATTCTGAGATAAACAACCCTACCTCCGGAAGTCTGTAAAGCTCTATTCCACCATCAAGCTTTTCTTTAAGAGCACTGTTCGTCTGCTTAATGTTCTGAATCTAAGAGAGAAAAGAGTTTCATTTTAAAAATAATAATAAAAAAAAACAAAACTAGAAAAGACGTCTTTAATGGCAAAATTCCCACAAACCTAACTGACCAAAAGTACCATCTTTATCGTCTCACAAATTATGTTTTTTCCTATATTTTTGCTTACTCAGCATACCTAGTTTTTCTATTTATGCCCAATCATGAGAAAGAGAGAGAAAGACAAGGACAGGAACTGAGTCATGTTATTGTGACTTTCCCACAGACAGCAGAGCAGGACAGACAACGGGCATGCCCTTGTCCCGGAGCTTCAAGGACAGGGCATTTCCACACTCTGTGATGGAATGGAATGGACTTTTAACAGCTTTCGTTTTTAAAAAAACCATAGAAGCAGTAAGAAAGCCAAGGAAAGAACAGGTTGATTTTGATAAATAAAACATGAAAGATACTCGGTAGCTGCAGATAATTTTTTTTGCACTAAGAAAGAAATCTTACCAGCAAAGGAACATTCAAACTCAAAGAGAGATGCTATAGTATGTGAGTATCGTGTGTGTGAGCATGCTTACATGTGGAGGTCAGGAGACAACTTTGTGCAGCTGGTTCTCTCCTGCCATGTAGGCTGTGGGGAACTCAGATACCCAGGCTAAACAGCCTTTTTTTACACACACACACACACACACACACACACACACTCTCTCTCTCTCTCTCTCTCTCTCTCTCTCTCTTTTGTTTTTTTGGTATGTTTGTCCTATTTTCTCACGACAGAGTCTTGCTATGTAGCCTTGGCAAGCCCGGAACTTATTCTGTAGATAAGGCTGGCTCAAACTCAGAGATCCTCTTACCTCTGCCTCCTGAGTGCTAGGAAATGAAGGTGTGCACAACCACATCTGGTTCCCACATAATCTTTGAAATTTAATTTTTGTCAAGTGCTTATGGGGTAGATTGTTTTTTGAGACAGGGTCTTACTCTGTAGCCCAGGCTGGTCCCACACTTGTGGCAATTGTGTCTTAGACTCATAAGTTTGGGACTAGGAGTAAGAGCTGGAAGCCAGCCTGAGATAGAGAGTAAACCTTGTCTTCAGAAAAATCATCAGAGATGGGTAGAGAGGTGGAATCTAGGATTTAGAGTTAGAATTAAACAGGTTAGTTGTCAACATTTTGTCAACTCGAAAGGAAACCAAGTTAAGAATCAGAATATGTTCAATGCAATGCCCATCAAAATCCCAGAGAAATTCTTCAAAGACCTCGAAAGAACAGTATTCAACTTCATTTGGAAAAGCAAAAAACCCAGGAGAGCCAAAACAATCCTGGGCAATAAAAGAACTTCTGGAGGCATCACAATCCCTGACTTCAAACTCTACTACAGAGCTACAGTACTGAAAACAGCCTGGTACTGGCATAAGAACAGACAGGAGGACCAATGGAACCAAATAGAAGACCTGGATATCAATCCACACATTTTCAAACACCTGATCTTTGACAAGGAAGCAAAAAATATCAAATGGAAAAAAGAAAGTATATTTAAAAAGTGGTGATGGCATAACTGGATATCAACACATAGAAAAATGAAAATAGACCCATATCTATCACCATGCACAAAAATCAAGTCCAAATGGATGAAAAACTTCAACATAAAGCCAGCTACACTGAACCTTATAGAAGAGAAAGTGGGAAGTACACTTGAACGCATTGGCACAGGGAGCCACTTCCTAAATAGAACCCCAGCAGCACAGACACTGAGAGAAATAATTGATAAATGGGACCTCCTGAAACTGAAAAGCTTCTGTAAAGCAAAGGACATGATCAACAAGACACAACGACAGCCTGCAGAATGGGAAAGATCTTCACTAACCCCACATCAGACAGAGGGCTGATCTCTAAAATATACAAAGAACTCAAGAAATTGGACACCAAAAGATCACATAACCCAATTAAAATTAAAAAAAAAAAAAAAAGGAATACAGACCTAAACAGAGAACTCTCAACAGAGGAATCTAAAATGGCTGAAAGACACTTAAGGAAATGTTGAACATCCTTAGTCATCAGAGAAATGAAAATCAAAACAACTCTGAGATTCCATCTTATACCTGTAAGAATGGCCAAGATCAAAAACACTGATGACAACTTATGCTGGAGAGGTTGTGGGGGAAAAGGAAACACTTCTGCATTGCTGGTGGGAATGCAAGCTGGTACAACCCTTTTGGATGTCAGTGTGGAGATTTCTCAGAAAATTAGGTAACAACCTTCCTCAAGACCTAGCGAGACCACTTTTGGGTATATATCTAAAGGATGCTCAATCATGCCACAAGGACATGTGCTCAACTATGTTCATAGCAGCTTTGTTTGTCATAGTCAGAACCTGGAAACAACCTAAATGTCCCTCAACCGAAGAATGGATAAAGAAAATGTGGTACGTTTACACAATGGAGTATTACACAGCAGAAAAAAATAATAACAGCTTGAATTTTGCAGGAAAATGGATGGAACTAGAAAACATTATTTTGAGTGAGGTAACCCAGACACAGAAAGACAATTATCACATGTACTAACTCATAGGTGGTTTTTAAACATAAAAGCAAAGAAAGCCAGCCTACAAACCATAATCCCAGAGAACTTAGACAGCAATGAAGACACTAAGAGAGACTTACATAGACCTAATATACATGGGAAGTAGAAAGTAGAATAAAAGACAAGATCTCCTCAGTAAATTGGGAGCCTGGGGACCTTAGGGGAGGGTTGAAGTGGGAGGGGAGAGGCATAGAGGGAAGCAGAGAAAAAAGTAGAGCTCAATAAATATCAATAAAGAAAAAAAAAATCAGAAGATGGCTGTGTGTAGCATTTAAAGAGAAAACAAGCAAAGTAACCCATGTGGCTGGCCTAGTGCCCTACTTGGACCTTCCAGGTGAATGTACCATTTGTTTCAACTTTATCTTGTTCACAGGGACCCTTCTTTCCTGTGAGATCATTCATTTTCCACTCAGAGAAGATCTCCTGCCACAAGCTTAGCCACTGAGGAAGCTGACACTTTCCACCCAATTCTCCCTGTCTTCAAAGGTGCCCTGTTCCTGAACACCAGAAGAGTGTGAATGCTGGCAAGTAGCCGTCTGGGCTTCTGGTAGAAGGCCTTGCCTTTGTTTTCTCTGCCTCCGGCTCCTTTCCTTACTGCCCTGAATACAGATTTGAGCATTACAAAATGGCTTCCTTGTGCAGCTTTCACAGGAGGCAACAGCAAAAAGCTGTGACTCAGAGGAGACAGACAGACAGATACACACACACACACACAAAACCAAAATCTGGCATCATAAGTGTCCCTGGATAGAACTTACAATAACAACTATGACAGCCTGACAGTGGGACTCGTTGAACTGATGCTCATCAGGTTTTCTTTCTCTCTGAGGTGAGTGTTTCCTTGATATACCAGCAAACTTAGGGTTCCCAAAGTAACCATCCCTGTGACTGTCAACTGTCATGTTAACTCTAGAAGTGTTATTAAGCACCTGCCACCTCACGACCATGATAGGCTCTAAGCCCTCCCTCTACACAGTGCCAACCTGAGTAATTAGTTCAAATTCAAAACACTCTTGTCCTTGACCCTGCTGAGAAAAACCAAAGAATGTTTTATCATGCACAACTAGTAACAGAGGAGAGCCTCTTTTTTCCTCACCACTGGATCTGCATTCAGCAGAGCTCTCCCACTACAAGCAACACTGACAATGCCCGACACAGTAACCCGGAAGATCTGCAAGGATCAGCCCTCAAAGATTAATCTCCTCATTTGAAAAGAGGTCTCTAGGAAGATTAAGTGATTCTCCTATGATCTGAGCATGGCTGTGCTGGCAGCAGGCTACAGAGCTGTCCTAACTCTGGAAGGATGATTTGCTCCCTGGTCTGTGCCTCCTTGAATCAAAGGAAAGATAGAGTTATCAATTCCACCCTTCTGGAGACCACCAGCAAGGTCTGACCACCTTTGACTGCTGGTTTCCAATTACTCAGTCTTAAGTAATCAAGAGGTGGAAGGAGAAAGAGGAAGAGAAGAGAAGGAGAAGAGAGGAGGAAAAGGGAAGAGGAAGAATGAAACCCTAAGGAAAGGCCCATTCTAGATTGTGAGACTGGCTTTTCCACTTAAATGTCACTATGTAATCAGGTTAAAGTAATGAGCCCTTTCTACATAGCAGGCACAAATAACCATAAAAAAATAATTAAAGATCTGAATAGGTGGAGGGACATACCATCTCTACTCAACAGAAAACCCAATAAAGATATTAATTTGATAGCTATTAACAAAATCTCAATCAAAATTCTAGTAGAACTCCTTTTTTTCTGAAAATTGAAGTGATACAAATTTGATATGGGAATACAAAGGGTCTAGGAAACTTTACTGCTACACAAACAAATTTATAAAACACACATCAGGGCACTATGCATTTGTGAAGGGTGAACAACAGAATAAAGAACACAAAAATCAGACCTGTCTGTTTTTAGACAAAGGCCCCACTGCACTGCAGGGAATAAACAAAAGCCTTCTCAGCAAAAAGTATCTTGTGAAATAGATGCCCATACTTAAACATTCACATGTAACACCACACCCAGGAACACATTTCTAAGTAGACTGAAAATCAAAATGCAAAAGCTGAAACAATGATGCTAAGATGATACTCAACATCTTCACCACCTGGGGAAAGGTTCATTTTAAAAAGATTTCTTTTATTTTTGTTTTACGTGTGTAGGTGTTTGGCCTGCATGTATCTGTCTCTGCATCCTATACGTGCCTGGTATTGGTAAAGGTCAGAAGATTCCCTTGATTCACTGATTCTCCAGAAACTGGAGTTACAGATGGTTGTTAGCTATCATTGTTGGTGCTGGGAATCAAGCTCATGTTCTATGTAAGAACAAGTGCTCTTAACTCGAGTCAGCTCTCCAGTCCCTGGGGAAGGTTTCAACCAGGACTTAAAACTACCAACCTGAGAGGAAAGACTAAGAAACTGTACTAATGAATTTCAGAAAATGCCATTAAGAGAGTGGAAGGACAGAACACAGAGTGGTAAATGATCTAATGAGACAGGTAGGAAACAACCCACAACCTGGAAAAGAAATTCAATAAGGAAATATAGAGGGCAGAGACAGGAACATGGTTGAGTTTGAGGCCTCAATCATTTTAAACATCAACAGTCCAGTAAAAGACCAAGGACACAAGACTGGGCAGACATACTATAAAAAGAGGACGGCCCAAGGGCCAACCAATAACTAACAAGGTAAACATGTCAACAAAGCCCAAGGAGACCTCATCACAATGCACATGAGAAAAGCCACAATTTGATGACAATTGTTGTCAACAATGTAGAACTGCCATTATCAATGGAGACAACAGTGTCACCCTGAGGAGATGCCCGGGAATATTTCTGTTGTCATAACTAGTAGGGTGAGTGAGGGTGGTACATGTGAGTAGAGGTTAGGGAGGTTTCACCTGTAACACACAAGGTAGTCCAAAGTGTACTGTAGGTGAGAAATGTTGATATGGTACAACCAAAATACATATACACTGACAAGACTATTTTTCCTGAACATATGATCTGTCAGTTCTACTCTTAGGGAATCCAACAGAGATGTGCTCTACAGAGACACATGCATAATGCACCAGATACATAACATTCATGATAATAGTTTGTGTAATGGCCCCAAATGGAAACAACCCAAATGCTTACCATAGTATAATGTATTGTTAGTAGGCTATTTACATAGCAAAGAAAAAGAATAGATCAAAAGTAACTGCTTTATAAAACATAGGCACATCTTACACACTGAGAGAAAGCCATTAAATAATAATTATTTTACATTTACTTTTTGATAATGTAAAAAAGTAGACTGAAACAATCTGCCAAGGTTCTTTTGATGATGGTGGAAACCACACCCAAGGTTCCCACACACTGAGCAAGTACTCTACCACTGACAGCACTACAAGCCTCGGTCAAGACTCTGTGCTTCAGAATAGTGGGGGTTGGTGATTTAGCTCAGTGGTGAGTGCTTTTCTAGTGCTTCCCTGGGTTCTGTCCTCGGCTCCGGAAAAGAAAAAAAAATAACAAAAAGGAAAGAAGGAAGGAAGGAAGGAAGGAAGGAAGGAAGGAAGGAAGGAAGGAAGGAAGGAAGGAAGGAAGGAGGAAGGGAAGGAAATCAAGGTAACTGGCACACACAACCTAGCCATGCAGTAGTGGCATAAACCTTTAATCCCAGCACTTGGAGGCAGAGGCAGGACCTCTGAGTCTGAGGCCAGCCTGGTCTACAAAGTGAAATCAAGGACAACCAGGGCTACAAAAAAAATCCTGCCTTGAAACAAAACAAAACAAACAAAAACCCAAAACAACCACCACAACAAAACCTAAACAAATTATAAGAGTGGCCCTCTCCTGGGGAGTGGGTCAGGAATGAGGGGCACAATGGAGCTTCCGAGGCTTGAGGAGAATAGTGGTGAAGGGGTACTAAAGAAAATGTTCCACATCTTGGCCCAGAGAGGTTAATTGAGTGGGTTGATGCTGTAAAAATCATTGGTGTACATATACACACACAGCAACTATTTTAATTTATATAAATTATGTAATTTATATAAATGCCATATGCATTTTTCGCTATAAAATTGCTCAATTTAAAAGTAATCTTTAAAAGGGAAGGGCCGTACTCAAAATCCTTGGAAATAAAATAAATGTTCTTGGTGATGCAGTAAGAGAGGATCAGCAAGTAAAAGCAGTTGTCATTCGAACCTGGCAACCTGAGTTCAATCTGCAGACTCCATGACAAGGCAGAAGCAGAGAATAACCCCCAAAGCTGTCTTCTGACCTCCACACATATCACAGCATATTCACCACCCTTAGTGTTAATACACATATATTTTTTTAAAAAGAAATGAAGTGTTCTTCTGACATCTCTAAGACTGGAAGGTCTGCATAAATAGTGAGGACATTCTAGTGTGCAAGCCAACTTTTCACCAAGCCAGCTGGCAGGTACCTGTCGTTTGATGGAGACCAGCTCCATGTCCAGCTGTCTCAGCACCGTGGTTGCAGCAGTAGCATTAGCAGACACAGCCTCCACATCTTCTTGGGAAAGAAACATTCCTTTTGGAGGTTTCCTTTTTGCTCTATTTTTAGCTTGTGTACTATGCTTTTCTTTTTTGACCTGAGGAACTGTCTCAGTAGGGGGCACCTGTATGATATACATATTTAGTAAATGAAATTAAAAAACAAAAATGTCAAATGGATAGTAGTAAGTGTGTGTCTTTAACATGGCTCCAAACAACCTAAAACAATCACCATTCTTATCTGAGCACCCTAAGGGGAAGCTATCTGTGAACACTTCACTTCATGGAACACTCTTTTCTACTTCAAGCCTCTGATAATAAGCAACACAAGGAAAGAAAAAACAATTGTGTTTTCTTATGAGCTTTGTGACCCTGTGGTTGTTTATGACATGCGGATAAGTGAGTACTCTGATCTCCAGCAAAGCAGACTGTATGACACAGATCACCTATGCTGGGTGTGGGGGGATGGGGATGGGAGGTCGTTAACCTTTCCGTTAAGATATATACAATTTAGCTTTTGGATTGACTTAAATAATTTTCCCTACAAATGTGCTCTCATTTTTAAAATCACTGAGCTAATTTTGAGTGCTTTCTCTAATAACAAAACCTTCAGGAACAAAAAAAAATAAAATCTTGGTAACATAAGATTTTAAGTTGGGCATGGTGGCGACATATCTGTAATTCCAACATTTAGTAGGCAGAAGAATCAGGATTTCAAGGTCAGTCTCAGTTACATACTAATGCTGGGGCCAACCTGGGTTATAGCAGACCTTGTCTCAAAAAAAAAAAAAAAAAAAGCGTGTGTGGGGATAATAGTCAAGGATAAAACCTTTTGCTTTATATTTTAAAAGACTAAAATGATAATGAAACATAATCAAACAATGATGGTAATAGAAATTCCTTAAATATGTGGTAATAAATAATATGAGTAGGCAATAAAACTACATTCTGTGTAGCATTATGCTATTTCATAAAGATTACCTATTGGTCATGTGTGTTTTAATAACATTTTACACTTAAACTAATATTTAACTTATTTTCTTTTTCAGTTAGAACTTGTGCCACATAAAAAAGAATTATAAAATATGACAAAATTACAAAAAAATTATTCATTTGAAATGTGTTATTGAAAAACCTAACAAATAACAATATACCAAAACAAAGCAAAACCCCAAATACACTTCACTCTCCAAACAATCTCACTCTATTAGCCCCGAGGACCGTGTTATTCAGACACTTCTGTGACCCCCCTGAGAAGACCCGTCATCCATAAAGAAGCATGAACCCTACTTCAGTGAGTCTACTTTAAGAAGCTGTAATATGCATATAGGATACATTGAGGCAACAGTTCAACTTTCAGGAATTATTTTAATGGAAAAAAGTATAAAAATATTTAGATATATGACCCATTAATTCAGTACTGTTCACAGTAGCAAGGACTTACTATATACAACGTTCCATCTGAACCTTTGGACTCAGCACTTAATACACTACTGCATGAGGCAGGAGACACTGGTAGACATTTACTGCCTATGAGTATTAGGGAGAAATTTACCTCCTTTTTGCTTTCCTTGTTCGGATCAATGTCAATGTCAATGGGGTTACTTCCATTTGTTTCTTCCAGTTCATCCTCACTGGAAGATAAGAACAAATTACTGAAAGTTTATTCTGTATTAACTCTTTAATTAAATTTCACATAAAAACATAACAAATAGACAGGTGAGGTGGTACACGCCTTTGATATTAGCACTTGGGAGACAGAGGCAGGCAGACCTCTTGAGTTCAAAGCTAGAGTGATCTACAAAGCAAGTTCCAAGACAGTTAGGGCCACACAGAGGAACGAAATCAAAAACAAAACAAAACTTTATTCTAAAATTGTTCTATACATCTACAGACTTCTAGGATAACATTTTTTACAATTCATATAGAATCCCAACCTTGTAGTTCTTTTAGGGTAGTGTTTCTCAACTTTCCTAATGCTGCAACCCTTTAATATGGTTCCTTGCTACTTTATAACTGTAGTTTTGATACTGTTATGAATCATTATGTAAATATCTGATGTGCAGGATGGTCTTAGGTGACCCCTATGAAAGGGTTGTTTGCTCCTAATCAAAAAGGGGTTGCGACCCACAGATTGAGAACTGTTTTAGTCTAAGTGATGACGAACTACTAGTTCATTCCTAATTGCCCTAACAAAGTCTAAATAAAATATTGTTCCTTTGTAATTGTCAAGTGTTTTCAATTTTTCAGCTAAATTATCAAATGCAGAAAGCATCCACTTTTCCTCATAGTTATTTACTGCAAGGCCAGGAAAAGATCTCCTGACAACACTGAAAGCTATGCAGTATGAACTTCCACTGCACTGCAAACAGACTGGGCAACAAGGAAAAAAAAAATCCATGCTCAAGCTCTCTACTTATGGCTTTTAGTGGCTTGTATAATTGATATTTTCAAATTAAGTTTTATAAATACATTCGCATGGCACTTCAAATGCTTTTGCCTGAGGTAGTGAAGAACTCCATCTTTAAAAATGAGATAATTGAGTCTCTCAGAAGTCAAGCAGTTATCCTAATTTGCCCAGTTAAAACCAGGGGAGCAGCAATAGGGGCAGAACACAATGTCTTCAGTGCCAACCTCAACTGTCGTCTCAAAAATCCTTCCCAGGGGAGCCCCAACTCCATGTTGCACTCCTCCCAAACCATCACCCATTTCCACTGCTCTCTGATGTTTGTCAACTGAGGAAGCAAGAGGTAAGACACACCCTTCCTCCTAGAGTTATCCTTACAGTGAATAGCCAGGCTGGGAGGCAGGCTCAGGGGTAGAGTCCTAGCAATGTGTAAAGCGCTAGGTTCAGCAACCTAGCACTGCGAAGCTGAGAAAGTAAGAGAGAGAGAGCAAGAGCATGCACGCGTGTGTGAAAGAGAGATCAAAACTAATAGCAACAACAAACCAATACCCTTCCTTCTAAGAGATAATGAACTGATTCTCTGTTACTCACACCAGACACAGATAGTTAAGGGCAGAAGGACTGTACTGGTCGATACTCGTTTTCCACTTGACAGGATCTAGACTCACCAGGAGATTCTCTAGATCAGGTTGGTCACAGGGAAACTATATACTGTGACTATGGCGCACCAGCTGTAGGCGAACTAACAAGGAGGACATAAGCTGCCTCGAGCTCCTGCCACCATCTCTGCTCTCCACTTCCCTGAGTTGCTTGTTACAGCAACAACGTAAGGAACAGATATAAAAATCTAAATTGTTCTTCTTCCTTTTTATAGCAAGTTAAACATAAGCACAAACCAAATGACTTTTGTTACCATAGTCAATACATAAAATAAAAACATCTGGCCCATGAAACAACAACAAAATCCCTTTTTAATTAAGGGTGTCACCTTTAAGGGGAATGAAGGAACATGTTAAAAGTTCACCGACTGCAGAACAGAGATTTACAGAGGGACTTTCATATCTATAGTCTCTCAGAGGCAGGCAACTGAAGAACCTTGTGTGAGTTCTGGTACTGAGGAAACCCTGTCATACTACCTGTCCTCTCTCTGCCCCCAGCTCTTAGAACCAAGTGCTCAGATGACATCCCTAGCAGCACACTCACCTCTCTTCTCTCTCCCGTTTTTGCTTCCGAGCATGACGATCCATCACGCTGGTTTTAGTTCTTGTTTTCTTCCAAGAGTAGTAAAACTTCACCAGACTTGCTATGGACTTATCAGGAAGCTAAATGCAAAAAGCAAGTTGGTGTACATGCGAAACTAGTACTAATCAAATGTGCTTAAGACATATTTCATAAGGATCATTTTCCTATATTTTAAAATGTATGCAAGCCAGGTGATGGTGGCACACATCTTTATTCCTAGCACTCAGGAGGCAGAGGCAGGTGAATCTCTGAGTTTCAGACCAGCCTGGTCTACATAATGAGTTCCAGGGCAGTCAGTGCCACAGAGAAACCCTGTCTTGAAAAAAACATAAAATGTATGGAAGGGGAAAAATCCTCTTAAAATGCATTTTCTTTTTAAAAATGTCTCTTAAACATTATTATAAAAAGGTTGCAACAGCAACGACAACAACACAGTAAAATTAACCAGACTCAAAACCATACAATTCAATGAACTTCTTTGCAGTTAGAACAGCCATTCAGAACTAAAGTTATGGAGTTTCACATTGTATCTTATGCTTTCAATATTAAATATTTTTATGTATCTATCCACTATGAAAAAAGGAAAATCCATAACAGAGTTAGAACTACAAAAACAATTAGCTTGTTTTGCATTTTTCAAAATATAACATTTTCTTTCTTTTTTGGGTTTTCAGGTCCCTGTATAGTCCTAGAACTCACTCCATAGACCAGGTTGGCCTTAAATTCAGAGAGTTCCATCTGCCTCTGCCTTCAAATGCTGGCATTAAAGGTGCAGACTATCATGCCCAGCCAATCTAAGATACTAAGCCCCAGCAAATCTGTGACCTCCCCCATTGGGGCTGTAGTTATAGATATGTATAAAATGCCTAGCTTGTTAAGTGGGTTCTAGGATCTAAATTTTGGTCTTCATGAACAAGTGAAGGAAACTCTGAGCCATCTCTCCAGCTCCAGGTTTAACTTTTACAAATTCATTTTAACATTCAATTCAAGCATGAGTAAATGTTAGCCTGGAGTTATCAATAGCTTTCTGAAGAGGAAAAATAAGCAAACCTTCCACAGACAGACAAGGATTTGAGATATTCCTCCCAAACCAATCATCAAAGATCCTTTCTGTTGGCTTAATCTCGTGAGGACTGCAGCTTTAGGGTTGGGTGATGACGTGGAAGGAGAGAATGCTTAGTTCTGTACCTAACTCTGAGCTACAGAGCAGTGAGTGTTTTAAAAGCACTGTAGTAAGCTGCTTTGTCCAAAGGAACTTTATTCAAAAGGAGATATTTGCTGCTGGAGAGGAAGGTCAGTGGTTAAGAACTGCCTGCTCTTTCAAAAGGCCTGGGTTCAATTCCCAGCACCCAGGTGTCAGTTCACAAATGTTTGTAATTCCCATTCCAGGAATCTGACGCCCTCTTCTGGTCTCAGAGAGCAACAGATACACAAGTGGTATGTAGACATACATGCAAGCAAAACACCCACACATATAAAACAAACAAATAAATAATAAATGAGATGTTTGAAGTTGACGATAACCCTATCTCACGTACACTCAAAGATATAAAAAGCAAAACAAACAAACAAAACAAAACAAAAACAAAAAAACTATCAAAGAAACCTGCTTACCATTTGCTGGATTCTGTGAAAAGTTTTCCCATGAAAACTAAAAGCTTGTTCAAATAAGACTTTATCTTCTACAGTCCACTCATCTGGAAAGGGGGTGAAGTTGGGCAAATCGGCCAATGATTTTTCAATATTATGCTTATGCCAAAAGAGCATCCCAAGCGCCTAGAAAAATGTTATTGGTGAAATTTTAGAACAAACAAATAAAGGAAATATTAAAATGGGAGTGAGATCAGCATGTTTATATCAGATAAGTGAGAAAGAAGACTGCCACATAAAACACTGTGAAGTTACAGGCATCAACCCCACCCCAGTTTCTGTGAAGATACATGTTAACACTTAGTATATATAATTCCAAGCTCTTTTCAGCACACAGCTCAATGGTACTGAAAACATGCACAGTGCTGTATAATACCGATTCCCAAGACTCATCTTGTGAAGCAAACATTGCTGGCTCAATAGTAGCTCTCTTCCCTCTACCTCCTCTGTTCCAGGCCCCAGCAACCAAATGCCTAGGATTCTGACTATTCTGAGTGTCTCAAAAAAAGTGACTTTTTTTGATTCTCCTGATGAAGTCTGTGCTTGCTTCAAACTCTCAATCCTTCTGCTGGGTCCACAGAACCCAGCTATTCCTTTTTATTGCCACAGGGATCACATTAAACATTCTCAAGTTGTGAAATCTGGATTTGAATTTTTATATGAATAGCTTCAACAAAATAAAAAAACCAAGCTTCTTTTACAGTCATTCCATCCCTTTCAGTTGCAGAAATGACAGAATTCTATCTTTCTATATCATATGCTTATAGGGGTGGGGGGAGCTAACTTTGTTTTAAATAAATTACTTAGGCTACTTGGAAAAATGCAGGGTTATAAACACTAAGGTAAGCCGGGCGGTGGTGGCGCACGCCTTTAATCCCAGCATCTGGGAGGCAGAGGCAGGTGGATCTTTGTGAGTTCGAGGCCAGCCTGGTCTACAAGAGCTAGTTCCAGGACAGGCTCCAAAGCTACAGAGAAACCCTGTCTCGAAAAACCAAAAAAAAAAACAAAAAAAAAAAAAACACTAAGGTAATGATATTAATACTGGCTTTACCCAGCTTGTTATCTTGATTCTAGTCTTATTCCATCATCTGGCTCTGAATTACTGTCTAACATCCTATTTCTCCTGCACGTTTCCTACAGCATTCTTGAAGAAAAAATTTAGTAGAGAGGACATGGTGAGTCCTTTATTTCTTTTGATCTGTAAATGTCTTAATTAAAACATTTATTCAGCTGGGCGGTGGTGGTGCATGCCTTTAATCCCAGCAGAGGATTAAAGAGGAGGCAGAAACAGGTGGATCTCTGTGAATTTAAGGCCAGCCTGGTCTACAAGAGCTAGATCAGGACAGCTAGGACTACACAGTGAAACCTTGTCTCAAAACAAACAAACAAAACAACAACAACAAAACCTCAAAATTAGTTGGGTATGTGCACATGCAGATCCATTTGTGTGCATATGTGCATGCATGCCAAAGAACTCACGTGGATGACAGAGGACAACTAGCATGAGTAGACTTTCTCCTTCCAGCATATGGACTGAGGTCATCAAACTTGGTGACCTCTTTTTGTTTTTGAAGTTCAAGTTCTGTCAGGTATAGGACTCTTTTTCACTTTCCTTTTTCTGTAGCCCTGCCTAAGGGAACCCAGGATCCTGTGTGTATGCTAGGCATGTGTTCCCTCCACTGAGCTGAATATCTATCTGATTTAAACAAACAATTCTTGGTTGAAAGTTTTTGATTTTTTTCTTACCACTTCAAATACATCAAATCACTCACTGTCTTTGGAACTCCAAAATTCTGATGACAAATCTGATAACCTTACTTGCATGTCATGAATGGGTTTTTTTTCTTACATCTTTTGGCTTTTTGAGTGTCTCATACTGAATCTTGGTGTTGGTGAGTTCATTCTCAAGTATGTTCAGTTGTTTTTGGATGACATATCAACTTCAGGAGGTTCTACCCTTTCCCCTCCCTTCAAAGTCTCTCCCCATTCCTTCCCTCCATCTTCACCTGAAATTTCTAAATTACTTGCATTGTTTCTCCCACAGGACTCCTAGGCACTGTTCACTCTTGTTCACCTCCCCCACCCTTTAAACTCAATAAATTTAAGTTTTCTTGAGCTAGGGGTATAGTTCAGTAGTAAAAAAAAATACTTTTTTAGCATGCAGGATGTCCTGATCTTCCACCCTCCAGTACCACAAACAATAAAACAAATTGCCCTATATTCAAATTCATTGATCTGCCTATTCAAAATGACCTTGTTTTGTTTTGTTTTTCGAGACAGTGCTTCTCTGTAGCTTTGGAGCCTGTCCTGGAAGTAGCTCTTGTAAACCCAACTAGCCTCGAACTCACAGAGATCTGCCTGTCTCTGCCTCCTGAGTATTGGGATTAAAGGTGTGCACTAGCACCGCCCAGCCAAGATGTGATTTCTTCGATCTTTTCTGAGCATATTTCTTTCCCTGGACATGGACAACATGTCCTCTCCTCACATGTTGCTCTGTTTGATTGTCTTCATCTTTAATGTCTACCTCTTGGAAATGAAAAGTGAAGAGAGCACAAAGTTGAGGGCACTGGCCCCTTTACTTCCTCAGTCACTTCAGCTGGGAGAAGAGCTCAACAGCAGGAAGGTTGAACACAATGACCACTGGCTCCTTTGCCTGGCTTTTGTAATCAGAACAGTAATAAGTCATATCTCAAAGATCAAGTGTTCATCACAGATTTTCACGTGGGACACAGGGTATGTTTTTATGTACCCCAGTTGAACTACATTCAAGCTGCTGCCAGAATACATGTGCAGGTGCTTAAAGTAGAGCTGCAGGTGAGGTGTGGACAGCTATTACTTTTCTATGGGTGGGAACAATTCAAAGTTCTAAGTCTTTACAGATCAAATGTACCAGGCGCTTCCCACTCTGCTGAAATATACAAGTTGCTAACTTGTTATATGTTGTTTGAGCTTACTGAGAAACTGGCTCTAGAAACCAGTCTGTGTAGTGTTTTTCCCCTCCCTTGTTACACTCATGTATGTTCACCTTAAGATATCTTACGGCTCTTGTCAGGAGATGGGCTGGAGATGTTTCCAACTCTACTATAGAGAGGGAACAGCAAATAGCCCAAGACAAAACCACTATAGCTGAAATCATAGAAGGCAAACCATTTCCAGAGGTCACTATCATTTACCCTACCATACAAAGTGCCTGCAATGGGAAACAAAGTTAGAAGTCAGTTCAACTGAACCCAAGCTGAATACCTCAAATTGCCCAGTCAGTTTCTGTTGGGTAGTGCAAGCAACAAGTCTGAACATAGTGCCATAAGTCATTATACAATCACATACCATACATTATACAACCAGGATGAGAAAGCAATCACACATTCCAACGAGAAAACCGAACTAGCTGGTATCTACTACCACATGCCCACTCAGCACACAGAAGAAAACACTGAAGGGATCAGTAGCAAACAAGTTGTTACCTGCTCCATGTTGTACCCGTGCTTCTCTTTGGCGATAGCGATGTACTCGTCCACTGGAAAACAGAGCACAATTGTGAGCAGCCTGAGAACATGAAGTTTACACTCACCAGAGCTGACAAGTCTCTTTTAAAACCGCCATGCTCAAGTGGCAATAAAAGGCAACATCATAGAAAACAACCCTAGTGTGGATCTCAATTCCCCAAAGAAAAGACCAAATGAATATATACAAATATGAGCCTATTTCCACACAGTGAGACTATGAACACTCTGCTTCCACTTGTATTTTCCAGGATTTAGAAACTTATTGAGTGTAAAAGAAAATAGGACAAGCTGAAGAGACAGCTCAGTAGTTAATAGTACAAGTTAATAGTACACCTGAGTTTGATTCTCAGCACCCAGATGACTAACAACTGCCTGTAACTCCAACTTGGGAACAGTAGGGATCTGGCTCCCTCTTCTGGTCTCTGCCATAATCCCCACATACATGGCATACACACAACACACACACACAAATAAATATTTTGTAATTTAAAAAAAAAACTATTATAGCTACTCTTTTTTGTTTATCTGAGACCATATCTCGCTAGAGTGACCAAACTGCCTCTGCTAAAGCCAACTATCACAGCCACTTTAAGACAGTCATTTTGGCTGGTTGGTGGCAGCAGCTCCTGCTTTTTAAGAGGCTGTGAGTTCAAGGCCAGCCTGGTTTACAAAAGCTAGTTCCAGGACAGGCTCCAAAACTTCAGGGAAATCCTTTCTCGGAAAAAAAAAGATATTTTGGTGCATTTACTAGGTGCTCTGGAGCTTGTGATGAATAAGTTAACATGTGGAGCCTTAACACCCATTTAAAAAAAAAAAACTGTTCTGTACTAGTCTGTAAACATTTTTAGCCATTATCCTTGAAATCTAACAAAGCTGAGACAGACAGTTTGCTAAGTTAATGCTAGTGGTATCTATTCTGAAAGGTAAAGGCAGCATAAGTCAGGTGTGCTCACAAAGCGTCAAGATCCAAACCAGGGTCTGTCTCTACTGATACTGTTGGCATTGAACTGTTGGCAAAAGCTCTATAGCAGTCTCTGGCCCCACAATGTCTTACTTCAATGCTTCTTTAGCAACTTCTGTGTTCCTAGTATTTAATAAAAGTTATAGGTTACAATCGTTTGGACTTACCTTTAGAAGTGGTGCCCAAAAGACTGAACTTTAAAAATTAAAGTAGGCGGCAGGGCAGTGGTGGCGCACACCTTTAATTCCAGCACTTGGGAGGCAGAGGAGGTAGGCGGATCTCTGAGTTTGAGGCCAACCTGGTCCACAGAGTGAGTTACAGGACAGCCAGAGATAAGACCTTGCCTCAACTCCACCGCGCCTCCACAAAAGTTAAAATAGGGGCTTTGCAAGGTGGCTCAGAGATCACCTGCTACCAATTTTGACAAAATGAGCTTAACTCCTGGGTCCACATGGTAGGAGGAGAGAATCAACTGCATCGTCATGCTCCACACTTGCAAGGGTGTTTAACATACACACCCAAAATTAAAATAGTTTAAAAAGGAGCTGTATAAGGTAGTGCACCTAGAGAGCAGCCAAATTTCCCAAGCAGGCCAGTGCTAACTACATGAGAATGAAGTTCCTCTGCTCTTCTGTTCACTAATCAGTTATTTTGCTATTCTGTCTCTCTGGGCTCTTACAGGGAGCCCATCTCCTTTCTGTTTCTCTCGAGCCTTCCTTGTTCTCTGCTTACCCATTAAAAGATGAACAGCCAAGACAGCTTTTGCTTCTTTTGTTCTGTTGACTTTCTTCTTTCCTTTTATAAATTTTTAAATTTGTGATGGGTCTCTATGTGTAGCCTTGGCTGTCTTGGAACTTGCTATGTAAACCAGGCTGGCCTCAAACTCAGAAATCCCAATTGTGATTTTGCTTTTGACACCAAGTATCAACTTTCCCTAGCAAAGTCAGATCATCTAACTGGGAACATAGCCCATGGGCGTCTACTCTTCTTGAAATATTCTAAGACAGAGCTTGGACAAATACTGCTTTTGATAGGCTTCATTTCTTTGTGTTCTCCTACCTGACCTGGTCCTCACTTCTCTCTGAGAGAAATGTACACCTACCACCACCCTATTCTGCACAGGACAGCAGACAAAGTGATGAGACAGGAGGTGTGCATTATTCAAAAATTCCCTCATGGACTGAAGTGAAAACAAGCTTTCCACCTAAGAAAGTCAACTCTGCTCTCATAAAAACAAAAGGTAACAGGTGCTTAAAGTAGATGAAATAGGACAAGAGAAGCACAGGTTTCCCCATACTCTAAAAGATGAGGGCTCAGAAGACTTTTCTAATACCTTCTCTGTGTAACAGTTCTGGCTGTCGAAATTATTTTTTGTTTGTTTGTTTTTCGAGACAGGTTTTCTCTGTGTAGTCTGGCTGTCCTAGAACTCACTCTGTAGATCTGTTCTGGCTGGCCTTGAACTCACAGATAGATGCCTGCCTCTGACTCCTGAATGCTGGGATTAAAGGCATGTGTTACTAGGTCCTCTTCAATACTGTGTCTCAGTCAAAATAATCTCTGATTCTGTCCAGAGCTTACAGAGAGTTCATTTCAGTGTGGGAGTGAGTGAGTCCTGTGCAGAGGAACCAGGGAACCAGGTCACAAAGCTAAGGAAACAGCAGCACAATCCCATGCTGG
Organism: Dicrostonyx torquatus; assembly: GCA_028555095.1. Classification (NCBI taxonomy): domain Eukaryota; kingdom Metazoa; phylum Chordata; class Mammalia; order Rodentia; family Cricetidae; genus Dicrostonyx; species Dicrostonyx torquatus. Next base: position 631,689 of record JAQHUG010000231.1, on the reverse strand, counting down.
GGCACACACACTACTGCAGCCTTCCCCAGTGCATCCTGCTCACTCTTGAGAGAAGCAGCTGCCTTTGATTGCTAGACTGACACCAGCCTGCAGGTCAGACGCATTAGAATCAGCCAGTGGGCAAATTCACTATGCTCAAAAGTGAAGCCATTACAGCACAGTGTCTGCTTGATAATTACTATCAAAACAAACACAGAAAGCCATCTGATATTATTTGTAATGGTCACAGATAAGTACCATCATGACTGAAAAACAAACAGTATATTAATCGATGGCTTTTTAGGGGTTGGGATACTCATTTTGCTGTAGCCTGAACAGATTAAGAAAATATAGCCATGATCAGAAGAATTTGATAGAAGCTGAGGGCAAGTCATAGAAAATGGCTGGTGTTAGGCTTTGGTTTTTAATTAATGTTTTTTAATCTAATAAAACATGTGTTTAGTATCGAGTAGTAAGAACTTGAAATGTAATAGCAAAGGACAAAAGATGCAGATGAAAACCGCTATGGTAACCTTAATTCACCTTCCCTTCCCTAGACACTGCAGAGATTCAGAAAATCCAATCCTGAATATTCTACAAAGAGTGATAGGCTGACACCATGAGGCAGGTTGAGGACAAAGCTTATGGCCTTAATGGAGCTTTAAATATACAGTCAAGAGTTGCACTGGCACTAGATACTGCAAAGGAAGCATGACAGCAATTTCTCTCACAGCACAAACTGAGAATGCCAAAAGTTTTTTTAAAAATGTAGTAAGATTGGAGACGTTGCTCAATAGAGTGCTATGTCCAGCATGCATAAGGTTCTGGGTTCAATTCCCAGCACAACTGAGTATGATAAATACCATGGCATCTCCTTTTATTATTATTAAAGAAGTTATCCCTAAGACTCACACAGAAGCAAAAGGAGATTTAAGTACAGCAGTTCTGCCACCTGGTGGACACAAACAAATTTACAGCTAACACTTGAAGCCTGAATATCTTTAAGGGTAAAGGGTGGGGGGGGAGACATGGACATGACGACACAAGTCAGATGAACCATGCTATTTCTTAGTCTGGTCTTATAAAACAAAATCCCACTGCATAGAATATCCCTCCCTGGCTACCCAGTAAATACAATAGCAGAAACAAGACAGATGACTGCTCCATACAAGTCCATGCAGGTTATGTTCTATTCTGATCTAAACAACGCTGTGTCCTACATCAACTTACTGTATAACTGTAATAATTCTGTCCTCTTTTCTAGAACTGAAGTTTCCATTTATCAGTGTAAGAGTAAGCAGACTAGGGCTGAATGTGGTGCACATCTTTAACCTCTAAGGAGGCAAGTTAATCTCTGAGTCTGAGGCCAGCCTGGTCTACATAGTGAGTTCCAGACCAAACAAAGTTACATGGTGAGTCACTATCTCAAAAACAAAAACAAGCAAACAAACAAAAATCGGATGTTAAGCTACAACACTCCTCTAACTCTTCCATATCAAGTCAACTTACTTACAGCAAGAAGTAGAATACTCAAGGCAAAAAAAAAAAAAAAAAAACTCATTTCAAGACCAGTGGAGGACAGTGTCAATCAAAAAGCTGTTTTTGGTCTCTAAATCCCCTGCCTTTAAGCCGCGGCAGGACAGTGAGGGAAACAAGCTGTATCACACACAGGAAGTTCTGCCACATATGCTTCTCCCAAGTCACTTCCTCTCTATGACTGATCCTTCCAGGGACAGAGTTAAGAACATATTGAAGGGATTTATTTTTCTTCACACAGTACAGGCCCTCTAAGTGGACAGTGCTAGAGAAAAGGGTCTTTAAGAGCTTACAGAGCAGGCTGCAGCAAAACAGTGTAGAACAAACTAGTCTACTGTACACTGGCTCTTTCAGGTCTACTTTGTGGCTAGTGCTGCTCCTGCAGATGTGATCTGGGGCCTTCTGGAATTCTCCTTACAGCTGAAGAGAGAAATAACTCAATTCACTGTAATTGCCTTAACTACCAAAGAAGGAACTATGAATATACTTCTCTAGGCAGCCTACTCTGCAGAATGAAGGAAGTCCTTCCCCACAGGAGTAAGACACCAAGCTTTCAACTTTACATGTGTTATTTAGAGTAAGGAAACCAGAAAAAAAGAAAGAAAAGAAACTGTTTGAGAAAAAAAAAAAACCTGGCTAAGTAAATTAGGCTTCAAGATGAATGATTATAACAGCTCAAAATTCACATCTTCATTTTTTGTTGGTGGTAGAGTATTGTCTGTGTGAGATTTATTTATTGTTGTTTGAGGCAGAATTTCACTTTATCATCCAGGCTGGCCTGGAATTTTCCCATATAGACCAGGCTGACCATAAACTCACATTAATCCTCTTGCCTCTGCCTTCTGGTTTGCTGGGATTACAGGCATGAGCCACTATGCCTAGCTTCCATTTTTTGTTTTGTTTTTTTGTTTTCCATTGAGATAAAGTCTCATTATGCAGCCCAATTGACCTCAAAATCTTGATTCCCATGCTTTAGCTTCCAGGGTTCTGGGATCTCAGGCCTGAATGACTACACCTAGCCTATTTCATTCCCCACCCCTACATCAAGACAGGGTTTCTCTGTATAGCCCTGGCTGTCTTGGAACTTGCTCTGTAATTCTGGCCTTGAACTCAGAGATGTGCCTGCCTCTATCTTCTGAGTGTTGACATTAAAGGTTTGGGTGTGTGCCATTTTTAATGGCAGGAAAATGAGAGTTTAAAAATTATGGAGTGATACCATAGTGCACAGCATCACAGAGTAGAGATCAGAAAGCAAACTAACAGTGGTTAGCAGTCACACAGTGGGGGTGGGAAGTGGTTAGCATATGTAAGCCACAGCATCTCCCCAAAGAAAAAATGTCTATATGGTAGGATGAAGGATTATCAATTTTTTTTGGAGGGGTATATTTTTAAAGACAGGGTTTCTTTGTGTAGCCTGGCTGTCCCAGAACTCACTCGACAGATCAGGCTGGTCTTGAACTCACAGCAATCCACCTGCTTCTGCCTCCCAAGAGCTGGGGATAAAGGCCTATGTCTTTGCTGCTACTAACACTAGGTCATCAATTATTTTTAATAATAATAAAAATAACTTGTATGTAAGTATGTAACTTCCCCCAAACCATTTGAGAGTAACTTTCACATCCTAGGACCCAATCTCTTAAATATTAAGCTGTATTTACTACCATAGAATATTTTCTATGGTTCACAGAAAGTAAATAAATTAAATTATTAAATAAATTAAATTATTGACAATACTTTAATCTTTGTTCATAGTCCAATCCGGCTACTTGAACCCAAATTACTTTATAGTTGATAATTTAATAATAAATTTCAGTTAATTTTCTACCCACATATGCATTAAAAAAAAAAAAAAGTAGGGCTGGAGAGATGGCTCAGTGGTTAAGAGCATTGCCTGCTCTTCCAAAGGTCCTGAGTTCAATTCCCGGCAACCACATGGTGGCTCACAACCATCTGTAATGAGGTCTGGTGCCCTCTTCTGGCCTGCAGACATATACGCAGACAGAATATTGTATACATAACAAATAAATAAATATTTTTTAAAAAGTACATTTTATATAACAAAAAGTCATTATCATACCTAACAAAAGTAGTATAATTCCTGGGTATGAGCAACAATGTTATGCCCATTAGGCTAACTACAATGTATAAAACTAACTCCAGCAATAACACCAGAGAAGGAGTAAATTCCTTTTTTCTGTCTTTTTCTAGTAGCAGTGGTAAGCTAATTTGACACTTTAGAAAATTATTTGGCGCTGACTTCTCAGTTAAACAGATGAGACACAAAAACAGGTCAAAGAATGTTTCTGTAGTAATGTCCCCTGTGAAAACTTAAAGTAACTTTCCTCAGTTGGCAGAAAGAATAAACAAATTCTAAACAGCCAGATGAGATCCAAATGTAGAGAGAAGAAGGTAAGACATAATAATGAGTAGAAGCAAAAGAGACCAGACATGTCAGAGAGTGTTAACTCAGCACTGCACTCAGCTCTGTTCAATAAACTTTGTCCATTCTCCCCAGCTCTTCTAGAGCATATATTGGGGACCAGAACCATACCGGGTACTTCCAACACTCACAAGGCAGCTTCCCATCAAACTAAAGCCACATTTAAGCAGGGCTGTTCAGGTTCAAACAGTGCCTAGTACACATCATAAGCAGGAACAAAAATGATTTATTGAGTAAACTGATGACCACAAGAAAATTAGAAGACTCCAGATGATCCAAGCTACATAACAGACAAAAACCCTGAATTTGCAACTGTATGCTGAGGAATTTTTACACTCCTCCCATTTCTTCCTTCAACTGGTACTGCACATTTACTCACCATATACCAAAGTGGAGAACAGAATTAAACAAACAGATCAAACATAACAAGTTCCTTACAGTACAGAGGAGCATACAATAAACAGTATGTTGGGTAATAAGATGGAAGGAAATCAAGTGAGGTAAGACGGTAAATGGTTCTTATTTCATAGGGTGTTAAAGACCTCTCTGGGAGTCTCGCCTAAGGAACTGGACACCTGGGAGAAGAATACTTGTACTCCAGACAAGGGAACTAAGAAGGCACTAATGAGAGTACTCTAAATAAGGTCACAAGGGCAAATACTAGTTACGCAACCCAGGGTCACGTTGCAACTTTTAGCTTCCAATTTAAAACATGTTAGGAACTAGAAAGCCACTGGGATATCTTGAATAGAAACTATTCAAAATGTATCTAGATAGTGTGTATATAATTACAGTGTATCTATGTAGAAATTTAGAATGGTAGCCAGGTGGGGTGGTGCAGGCCTTTAATCTCAGCACTTGGGAGGCAGAGGCAGGTGGATCTCTGCCAGTTTGAGGCAGCCTGGGCTACAAGAGCTAGTTAACAGGTTCCAAAGCTACAGAGAAACCGTGTCTCGAAAAACGAGAGAGAGAGAGAGAGAGAGAGAGAGAGAGAGAGAGAAATTTAGAATGGTAAACATACTATGGGTCTGAAGAGATGACTCAGTGGTTAGGGGCATTTGTCACTTTTCCAGAGAAGCTGAGAGTTAGGTTCCTAGCACACATGTATGTAGGCTCATAACCACCTGTACCTCCAGCTTCAATGAATCTGACATCTTTTGGCCTCCAAGTCCCCATATATAAATAAAAATAAATCATTAAAAAATATTCAACACTATAAATAGTTCAGAAAATGTGTAACGCAACAGGATGACTTTTTAAGATTTATTTTATGTATGAGTATTTTGGCTGTATGTGTGTATGTGCACCACCTTGTTCATCTGGTGTGACCTGTCATGATCATAACATCCATCATATGGATGGTTGGGAGTCTTTGTAGGTGTTGCCCAAGTCCCCTGCAAGAACAGAAGATGTAGTTAGAAGTTTCTGTCCCACCTGATCCTGCAGTAGTTCAGTCCCAAATTAACACACAGAGGCTTATATTAATTATAAACTGTTTAGACTATTGCTCACGCTTATTACTAACTAGTTTTTTTTAATATTTATTATGTATACAATATTCTGTCTGTATGTCTGTATTTCTTTATTATGTATACAATATTCTGTCTGTCTGCAGGCCAGAAAAGGGCACCAGACCTCGTTACAGATGGTT
>JAQHUG010000231.1:592719-609738 GCA_028555095.1 Dicrostonyx torquatus | reverse complement strand
AAAAAAAAAAAACTAAACACATTAACTCCCAGATGGGACTTCTAAACATGTTTCCAATTAAATAACTAAGATATCTTGAAGAAATGTTTTATTTCAGGGCTCACAAGATTACAAGATGACCCTAGAATGTTTTGTTACACCACAAAAATAAGATTTTTAAAGAACAATGGATTCTAACTTCCACTAGTCAAATTTAGAACAATTTGAACAAAACAACAACAAAAAAAGGAACAGAAACTTTAAAGTGGACACAGTCATCAGGCCTTTAATCCCAGCACTTGAGGGAGGCAGAGGCAGGAGTATCTCTCTTGAAAAATTTGAGGCCACCCTGGTCTACTTAGTGAGTTCCAGGTCAGTCAAGGATACATAGTATGACCCTGTATCAAAACAATACAAACAAAAATGGTGATGGTGGCTCACACCTACAATACTAGCATTTGTAAGGCTGAGGCATGAGAATTGCCACAAATTTGAGCTACAGATTGAGACTATGACAGAAAGAGAAAATGGGAGCAAGAAGGGAGGAAGAGAAGGAGAGGTGAATGAGTCTTTCAAAATGTACGTTGCAAATAAGGACTCTGAAAATGAACAAGAAATTATTCAACTTTTAGAAAATACATAGAAAAAACCATAAATTTGCTTTAAGGAAAGTATATCATTAGATATGATAACAGAACCATAATCTATAAGACACCCCATTGTTCTTAATCTCAATTTGATAGCTATGTATCAGAACAGAGCAGGAGTCGGCAGCCTTAGATCTCTAACACTGTTGGATATCTGTGCCAACACCTACTGTGTCACTGCCATAGCTGGAAAACTACTTTCCTATTCTGAAGATACTAGGCATTGAACCTAGTACCTTGCACCCACCAGACACTTTATAGCTGGGAATACAGGACTATACCAGCAGGCATGGCTAGGCATAGTCTTTCTTTTCTTCTCTCTCTCCTTTGTTTTTTTTTTGTTTTTGTTTTTGCTTTTGTTTTGTTTTTGTTTTTTTTTTTGAGACATGGTTCCTCTGTATAGTCCTGGAACTCCCTCTATAAACCAGAGTGGCCATGAACTCACAGAGATCCACCCAATTCTGGACGGCTTGCCTAGACGTGGATACTAAGGCTATAGATACTGTCAGCTACAACACCAGCAATGAGTGACTCAAGTACAGCATTAAACAGGCTGTGTTTGTGCCTACTAACTCCCCAACCCCCACAGACACACAGCTCACCTAACGCTCACCTAACACACACTGTCTAATGCCTGCCATCAGCAAGGCTCATGTCCAACCAAATCATAATCTCAGAGTATCTGCACTCTCCCTCTGGCCAGCCCTTGGGAGTTCTTGCCCACGCTCAAGGCTCTCTCCCTGTCACATCCTGGTGCAATACCCAGAAGAGCACCCCAGTTCTAAGAGCTGCAGCTTGGCTTTTGGGACTTCACTTTTACTGTACTCTGAGTCATTCCTGGGATCTATGAAGCATCACTCAGCACCAGAGACCAAGTGGATGTGGTACTGCTAACAAAGCACGTGCACAACATCTCTGAATGCACGAAGCAACCTTTCCTGTAGGACGCAAGGAGCCTCTGGGTCCCAATTCTCCTGTACTTCCTTCTGAATGCATTCTCCCTGCAACAGGTTGGCATTTGCTGCCTGTGCTGAGCTTACACTCCTTCAATATCAATGACACACAAATACATTCTCAAAGTCTCTTCTCCATGACTCCTCCCGGGTTACTCCCAGAAGCCAATGTTGCCCTCCAGCACTCTAGGTCTTACTATCTCCCCAGCACTTACCAACCTGAGCTTTTTAACATCTGCTTCTCTGCTTTGCGCCCCAGTGTGGATAGGCTCAACATTCTCTGTTATGTTTGTTGTTTTATTTTTTGACAGAGTCTCTCTATGTAGCCCTAGCTGTCCTGGAACGTGCTATGTAGACTGAGCTAACCTCACATCTACATAGATCTGTCTGCCTCCTGAGCCATGGAAGTAAAGGTGTGCAGCATCACACTCAGCCCTAGATACTCTTACATGTTAACTGAACATTAGTAACCATTTTCTTTTTCTTATTCAGTTCTCTTCATATATTTAGATTTATTTTCTTTTCACAATAAATACCTAAAATGTTTTTATATGTCTTTTTATTTTACATATGTGTATGTCAGTATGCCATGTATGTCTGGTAGTTACAGACATTTGGGAACTGCCCGATGTGGGTGCTAGGCCTGCTGGAAGAGCAGCTAGTCCTCAGTCTCACTCAAAACTTCTATAAACAGTTGCATATGAGTTTCACTGAGAACATGTACTAATTCCATTTCCCTGAAGTAAGTTTCCTGAATCAGTCTTCTGGCAAAAGATTGCCTGCTTGTTTTTGAGTGGCTTTATCATAATTCACTTGCTTTAGCAAAGTAGCAGAATTTTTCATCGTCAGTACTTGGTTGTGCCGAGACCTTTTAAACACTCTTGTAAGTGCATCCACACGGTGCGTTCACACAGTGCATTCACATTTTAATGTGTAAGTTTCTCTGAGGCTCGGTAATACTGAATAGCTTTTCATGACATGCTACCTGTATCTTTTTTTTTTTTTTTGGTGATATAACTGTTTAGACTTTTAGCCCGTTTTCTTTATTTAAAAAAATGGCTTATTAACTTATTGAGTATCAGAATTCTTTATGCAGACTTAGTTAGATATGAATATGCAAATGTTTCCTCATGTATGCAGTATCTCTCAACAGTGTGTTTTGTAGAATAAAAGCTGTTAATCAAAATATGGAATTTAGAAGGTGAGACTAGAGAGATGGATCAGTAGTTCAGAGTACTTACTGCTCTTCCAGAAGAACCAGGCTGAATTCCCAACATCAATATGGTAGCTTATGATCCTTTCTAACTCCAGTTATAGGAGATTTGATGCCCTCTTTTGGCTTCCATGGGTACAAGGTGACATGATGCACAGACATACATGCAGGCAAAATACTCATACACATTAAAGAAGCTTTATTCACAACCACCAGAAACTAGAAAACACACAAATATCTATGAGAAATGGGCAAATGGCAGTATTTTCATACAGCAAGCTAGTACACGGCAATAAAAATAAGCAGTAACTATTCATTTGCACAAGGTTCTGTCTTCAGGATAAAAACTGAGGAAAAGAAATGTAATGGTCTGAATGAGAATGGCCTCCACAGGACCAAATTTGAATGCTTGGTTTCCAGTTGGTAGACTGTTTAGGAAGAATTGGGAAGCGTGGCCTTGTTGGTGTTAGGTTCTAAAAGTCCATTCCAAGACCAGCCTCACTCACTCTCTCTACCCCCGCCTGTGGATCAGTCTTAAGCTCTCTAACTTACCACTCCAGTGCCATGCCTGCTTGCCTGCCATCATGTTCCCTGCTGTGATAGTCATGGACTCACCCTCTGAAATTGTAAGAAAGCTCCCAATCAATTATTTTCTTTTATAAATTGCCTTGGTCATGGTTGCAATAGAAAAGTAAGACAAGAAGTCAAGGCCAAAGGTTGTCTTCTCTATTCATACAGCATTTAGAGAATGGCAAAATGAGAGAGAGAGAGAGAGAGAGAGAGAGAGAGAGAGAGAGAGAGAGAGAGAGAGAGATATCAATGGTTTCCAGAACACAGGTGAGGGAGGATTAAGAAAAGCTCAAGGACTCTAGCATTGAGCTGAGGCATGAAGATCAACATGAGATTGAGGCCAGCCTGGGCTATATAATGAGTTCAAGCTATAGAGAAAGAGAGGAAGAGGGAGGGGTAGGAGAGAGGAAAGAAAGTCATACAGTTGTTTCTTGAAGGGATCAAAGATAACAGAAGTTCATCAGTTCTGCTTTATGAACACTGAGGAACTGTAAGATGAAAAGAAAGCACCTACCACTATTTCTAGATACAAACAGGTACACTAAAGGTGCTAACTCTAAGGCTGTTGTTTCCAGGTAGTAGATGTCAAGTATTAGGAAATTCAAAATAAACTCAGACTTGCCTGGAACAAGAAGGAGCACAAAGAACCAGAAATTACCAATAGCTGCACCAACAGAGAGAAGGCTTACACTAATGACAGGAAGTGCAGTGTGCAAGTGCTGTCTTACAAGAACCAACATTAGGTAATGAATGCGCCCCAGCAACTCCTCACCTAGATGCACATACACACAGCAAGGGTATCACACTGCTAGTCAGACCTACAGAGATGACTGCATCTTAATAAGCATTTCAAAGAAAAACAAAAGCAGAACACACCTCCTACAGCATCATTTGGTATATGTATAAATAGTTTCGGAGCTGGTCAAGAGACACTAAGAGGGCTTCAAATGAACATTGGTATGTAATGTTTAGTTTTGTGGGGTATTGACTATGCCTTTGTCGGCCTTACTTTCCTCAGCTCAAGCCTTCCCCCAGGTTCTTCATCCTTAGTGGGGTGAAATAGGTATTGCTATAAAGTATTAGATCAAGTTAATATCTACACCCAGAAAAGAGTTTTTGTTCCATAAAGTCCACCGGAAGTCTGGTCTATGAGAAAATACTGGGATTTTGGGAGAAGGAATTGAATCAGTACCTCTGGAAGAGCAGTTAGTGCTCTTAACCACTGAGACATCTCTCCAGCCCCTCAACTTCCATTTTATATTCCCAGTGACATTGGTTCCTATTTTTCCGCATCTTAGCCAATACCTGTTACTGTCTGATTTTTGGCTCAAGTAAACAGGATGTAATATCTCAATGGCATTTCCCTGATGAAAAATAGTGGGTGCATTTGCCGGCAATTTGTGAACATCTTTTCTGGACAGATGTCTAATTCAGATTCTTTAACATTTCCATATTTATAGTTTTAAATTACTTACTATTTATTATTATTATGTATGTCCATGTTGGGGGGGCACATGTACCACCAAGCACAAGTAAGAGTCAGAAGACAACTCTGTGGAGTCAGTTCTCTCCTTCTACCTTTATGTGAGTGGTCTCTGATCAGCATGCAAGCACTTTTACCTCCTGAGTCATCTCTCTAGCCACTGTGTCCCTTTTCAAATTAGGTTGTCTGGAGTACTGGGAATATAAAGTGGAATTGATTCTTCAAAACATTTGATCACTCTATATAGCCACCTGAAAACTTGTACATAAATAGTCATAGCACCATTATAAATAATAAGCAAGAAGCAAAAATGATCCCAAATGCCCATTAACCAAATGGAAACACAAAATGTAGAACATCCATAAGATAGTTTATACTGTCATAAAAAAAAAGTATAAGGTACTATGCCAAATTATAACAAGTTACAAAACAAAAACTTGACAGTGTATGAAGAGGTGATCATAAAGACATAATAGGACTGGAGAAAACTTGTTGGTCTTGCACATGACTGGAGTTTGATTTCCAGCTCCCATATGGCAGCTCCCAACTGTCTGTAACTCCAATCTTACGAAAATCCAATACTCTCTTCTGACCTTTAAAAGCACCAGGCACACACATGCAAATACATACACACAGACAAAAGAACCATATGCATGAAATTAATCTAAAAGAAAAATAAAAGACATAATAGTCTAGTGGTTGCAAAGGGCTGTGAGGTATGGGAGAAATGCAAGATCACTGTTACTAAGTCCAGAATTTTTTTGTTTTGTTTTTCTAAACAGGGTTTCTCTGCATAGCCCTGGCTGTCCTGGAACTCACTCTGAAGACCAGGCTGGCCTCAAACTCAAGAGATCCACCTGTCTCTGCCTCTGCCTCTGGGTGCTGGGATTAAATGTGTGCCACCACACCTGGCCTAAGAATATTCTGGATGCTCTACCCACTGGCAAACAGCTGCATGATCTGTGGATACAATCAAGATCACTGGATTCCACATTTAGATAAATAGTGTTTAATGAATTATATCAATGAAGCTGCTATTTTAAAGATTTTATTATCAATGTGTATGTGCCTATGTGTGTGCCTATGAAAAACATATGTGAGTATCCATGAAGGCCAAAAGAGGGCCAATACATCTCCTGGAGCTGGAGTTACAGGCAATTCAAATTGGCAAAATAGTGTTATGTGTAAGAGCTGTATGTACTTTAAACCACAACCCTTACCTCCAGCCACAAAGCTGTTTTGTTGTTGTTTAATTTGGCTGGTTGGCTGTTTGGGGTTTTTGTCTTTTGTTTCTGAGATAGTCTCACTGTGGAGCTCTGGAGGTCTCACAGAGATCTGCCTGCCTCTGCCTCTCAAGTGCTAAGGTTAGAAGTAGCACAACCATGCCTAGAAAAACCAAAGGCTGCACATGTTTGCTTGTTTGAGACAAGGTCTCTATGTGGCCGTGGCTGTCCTGGAACTGTGTATACCAGGGTGGTTTCAAATTCAGAGGTCTCTGCTTCTTTAGTACTAAGATTAAAGATGTCTTCACACCTGCCTAAAGATGTCATTTAAAACAAAACAAAACCACAGGAGGTGACACACACCTTTGATCCCAGCACCCAGGAAGCAGAAATAGGTGAATTTATCATCTACAGGACAGTCCGGGCAACACAGAGAAAGCCTGTCTCAATAAATGAAAGAATGAATAAAAAAAAAAAGAATGAATAAGACTGAAAGACAGGGGGATGAGGAAATGGGGTTCGTTCAGTCTCAGTCAGTAAAGTGCTTGCCACACATGCATGAAAACCTGAGTTCATATCTCCAGAGTCTACATGAAAAGCAGGGCACAGTGGTATGTCGGGAACTCAAGCACTGGAAAAGGTGTTAACAGGCAGACTACTCCCTGAAGCTCAATCAGTAGCCAGTCTGCCAATCTAGATAAATCAATGAATTTCAGGGTCTCAAAGAGACATTGTCTAAAAAAATAAAATATGGAACAAAGACACTCAAAATCAACTTTTCGCTCTACACACGGTAGTCAAACATGCACACAACTACATTTATAAGTACATACAACACACACACAAACACACACTAGCATGTGCCCTCATGTACCTACACACACCAAATGGAAAAAGTGGGATATGTATTATAATTGCCTTTTTTAGGGGTAGGGGTGTTTCACCATGTAGTTCTGGCCTGGAACTTATATGTAGACTAGACTATGCTCAACTTGAGTGATCTGCCTGCTTCTGCCTGAGTACATGTAGGGCACATGCCACTACACCTAGCTGATTGCTTTTAGATTCATTTTCTCATGAATGAGTTCAAAAACAGTGGGGCTAGAGAAATGCCTTAGCAATTAAGAGCACATAATGCTCTTGCAGAATAACTAAGTTCAGCTCTCAGCATCCACATCGGGTGGCTCCCAACTGCCTGTAACTCCAGCTCAAGTATCTGACAATCTCTTCTGGCCTCCAACGGTACCAAAACTCATGTTCACATTCTTAGACACAGACATACATACAATTGAAAAAAAAATTAAGTTACATTAAAAAGCAAAGACTATAATATAATGTAAAAAAATAATGTAAAAAACAACAACAACAAAAGCCAGACATGGTAGTTCAGAAAAGAGAGTGGAGGGGGATAGGAGGGAGATAGGAAAACTGAAGCCACATGAGACACTGTAACATACTTATTTTAAAAATATAAAATTAAAGACAATACAAAAATTTGCTTTAGAAAATATTTTGAAAAATCAATAAATTCCCATGACAAGAAGTGGGCTACTGGACTGAGACAAAGAAATAAAATTTGTAATTTAGCTGTATATGTTTCCCCATTGTTTGGGTTTTCACCTTGAAGATGCACTCATAGGGGCTGGAGAGATGGCTCAGTAGTTAAAAGCACTAGCTACTCTTCCAGAGGACCCAAGTTTAGTTCCTAGAAGCCACATGGCAGCTCACAACCATTTGTAGCTCAGTGTGTGTGTGGAAGGGAGGGGGGGAAATCTGAGCTCTTCTCCTGACCTCTGTGGGTATGCACACAGACACACACTTAAAAAAAAAAAAAAACTTAAATACAATGTATTCATAGTACTTCTACATTACATCTCTTTTAAGGAAAAAACAGTGACACTTTTCCTCTGAGGTCTTCTTCCTTCAAAGCCATAACACAATCTAGTAATGAGGGGGAAAGGCAACCCCAAACACCCTATAAAACTTCTGATTGCTAGGTGGTGGTGGTGGACACCTTTAATCCCAGCATTTGGGGGGAAGAGGCAGGAGGATCTCTGTGAGTTTGAGACCAGCCTGGTCTATAAGAGCTAGTTCCAGGACAGGTTTCAAAGCTACAGAGAAACCCTGTCTTTGGAAAAAAAAAAAAAAAACAAAAAAAACTTCTGATCAAAACAGCAGTGTCATCTAAAAGAAGTCTATGGAAATGTCATGGCCAAGAAGAACCTAAGAAGGCAACAAGTAAGCACAGAGCATTATCAGAGTCAAGGTAAGATGCTATTAGGAAGGGAAACTGGGTGTGTGGGGTAGAGAAATTCCCCATGCTATCTTTGTAGCTTTTCTGTAAATCTAGAACTCTGTTTATAGTATAATAACTATACATTATATTATATTAAATATAAAAGGTTAACTGTGTTGTATATAGGTGGGAGAGGTGCGGGTTGTATGTTCCCAGCACCCAGCCACCGGCCCGCTCAGCCGCTGGTTGCTTGCTTATGCCCAAAATAACCACATGAGAATTATATTCATTTAAACTCTGCCTGGCCCATTATCTCTAGCCTTTTCTTGGCTAGCTCTCATATCTAAAACTAACCCATTATAAAAGTCTGTGTGTCACCCATGAGGTGGTGATCTTACCGGAAAAGTCTAACCTGCATCCATCTGTGGCGGGAGCCTCATTGCGGCTGGGACACTTCCTTTTTCCCTCACTGCCTTCCATTCTGTCTACTCCGCCCACCTAAGGGCTGTGTCCTATCTTACATTTATTTAACCAATCAAAGCACAGAAATACAGAAGAACCCTCCTACTCCATAACTGAAAGTTGAAAAGGAAATCTCCTTGTCATCTCCCCAAACATTTAGGTACACAAGGTACCCAATCCTGCCAGCCTATTTCCACTCATGCCTTGGCTCTCTCTCTCCCACTGCAATCAATTCTTGCCAATTTCTTCCTCCCTGTTGTAAGCACCAACTATGACAGACTTGAGGATCATTATTTTTGGTGTCTGATCTCCTCCCAGCCCAGCCCCCACACACACACACAAACACATACAGTCTCTCTGTATTTATACAACACAGGGATATCTTTATCCCCATTCAGACTTTTATCATGAGCCATTGAAGGACTCTGCTGTCTACAAAGAACAGTAAACATGATGTAAACCTTGCCTGGGTTTGTGAGGATAGAAAAGTGTTACATGCCTGGTGAGTGTTTAGTTACAACTCATAAATAATACCAATTATTTTTTTCTGCCTCCACTGTTAAATCCCAGTCCTTAGCCATGGCATCTCTAGCATGTGTCACATTACAGGTGCTTCATAAATACTGAATTGATAAAGGGCACAGAGATCTAACCACTTAAAAGTACCAGAAAGGGGGCAGTACCCTGTTTCCCTCTCTACACCACAGCAGTCTACCACACTGACAAGTCTGGGAACTAAGCAGCAGAAGCAGAATCCTTACAACTTAGAGCCCCTAAAATGTAAGCCCCTCACTTCCTGACAGTGCTTTTCCTCTTAAGAGTGTCTATGCAGGCCAATTGCTGCTGGTCTGCTATCCACACTAGAAACTGGACTGACATGCTCAGGTTTGTTTTTTTTTCCCCTAACTAAAATCATTTTACTATATAAACCAAAGAAAGCAAAAATTAAGGAAAATTGGGGTGGGGGAGAGCAAAACAGAAAATAAAGATGGATATAGAGGAAATAAAGTTATAATTGGTCCACAAAAAAAATAAAGAAATGAAGTACATTGAGTGTGGTAGCTCAGACCTGTAATCAGAGCAGCACTGAGACCTTCTATTTAAGAGGAGAGGGGTTAAGTCAGGATATTGGTAGAGTGCTTGCTAACATGCATGAAAACAGTCTGTTTAATCTCCAGCATGACATAAACTGAATGTGGTAGCAATCACCAATAATGTCAATCTCAGGATGGAGGATCAGAAGTTGAAGGTCATCCTTAGCTACCCGGCAAGTTTAAGGCCAGCTGGGCTGCATGAGATCCTCCACGCACCCCACAAATAAAGTGAATTTAAGTTGACTTTTGATTGCTTTTGTTCTGCTCCTGTATTAGACACGTTTCTCTTTGTAACCTGGTAAATTCTTCCTATACCATATTTACACTTGAGATTTCTCCAACCATTTCTGTTAATAGCTTTGGAATATTTAACTTCACAGCACAATGCCATATAATTCAGCCACTCAAAAGTATCTCCGACTCAACATGTTTAAACTGAGCTTTTCCTTCAGTGTGACCATTCTGACTTTTTAATCTCAAAAATAGATACCAGTAAGGAAACAACACATAAAGCAAATGTAGGCAAAGAACAGAGGAGTACACACAGTCATCCTTAGCGATAGCTCATGTCCAGTTTGAAGTAGGTTCCTATACATGACGGTTATAAAAACAGGGCAGGTTTGCAGAAAGGAAGCTGAGGTGAAATTACCCTTTAGATGAACTTTACTAGGACAGAATTGCAGCACCAGCACCTGAAGTGGGTGGGAGAGCAAGCATCATGTTCAAGGAGCAGCTTTATTAGAAGAGATCACCATCACGGACAGTGTGACAGGGATCCTGAGGGAGAGACAGACCCTTCAATTCCTTCAGTATTAGGAAAGCACAAGCAGAATGACAGGGTGTAAAAGGAGAGGCAGATCCTTCAGTTTTGTCAGTTCCCTTTAGATCAAAGAAACAAAGGTTAATCCATGTGACCTAGTCTATGTGCTAAAGGTAAGGAAGGCACAGGTTAACTCCACACCACCCTGGGTCTGAGCAGTAAAGAGAGCAGGCCTTACCTGCAACTGCAAGATCAGCTCACTATAGAAGCCTGTGCCGGGAGGCAGGGTCTGGTTTTCAGGGAGAGAACAGCAGCAAGACCTGTGGTCTAACATGGACACTTACATGCCAATTGCCTCCGCCAGGCTCACCTACAGACGGCCCTGCTTGCTGTCTGTCACTGCATGCTCCCTCTTCTAACAGAAGTGCCCCCTTCATGCTATGCTTCTCCCAAAACATTTTTTTTGTTATTTTATGTGCCTGCCTCTGTGTGTGTGTGTGTGTGTGTGTGTGTGTGTGTGTGTGTGTGTGTGTGTGTGTACCACTTGTGTGCCTGGTAATTGAGAAGGCCAGAAAAAGACATCAGATTCCCTAAAAGTGGAGTTACAGCTACTTGTCAGCCACCATGTGGGATCTGGGAGTAGAACCCAAGCTTCTGGAAGAGCAGCCAATGCTCAGTCACCTCTCCAGCAATCCCCAAAACACTTAACAAATTATGTTACTGCATTCTTCTATCTCATTTTTTTGAAACCAGGGTCTGACTACTATGAAGCCCAAGGTGGCCTAGACCATGAAATCCTATCACTTCCAATCCTAGGACTGGGTTACAGGCTACACCTGGATTACATGTTTCCTCTTCCTAACGAGAAACTCTTAGTCTTAAGTTGTTAGGGAATAATACAATATGAAAGAGCAAAGAGTGGACCAGCCTGTTACAGACCTTCCTAGCCCTGCATAACAAATGCAGATTTGTGAGGACTGTATTAGATTCTCCCGCTCCCCCAACTCTATACTGCTTTATCCTTTTCAGGGATAGGAAGGCAGGAGGAATACTAGCAACTGAACCTAAGACCTGGCACCTGCTATCACTGAGCTAAGCTCTCTATCTTAAAATAAAAAAGGGAAACTAATTTGTAACATTGTAATTTACTCAAACTTATAATAGTTTTTAAAGAAATATCTATTCCTGATATTCCACATGAAGACTTGAAGATGGAAGGATGAAATGGCCTGTGATCTTTTTTGTGCTTTTAGTTTTTTGTTTTTCAAGAAAATGGTATTTGCCACCAAGAATGACAACTGAGATCAATGCCCACAACTAACTTGGGAGAAGGAAAAAACTAACTCAAGAAATTGTCCTCTTATAACACACATGCCATACACAAATAAAAAGAGTAATAAAAATTATCCGAAACCCCAAAGAACAAAAAGAAAAAAGTCAATAGATAGACCTGGAACTACATCTTAAATATGAGAACAGAAGTCACCTAAGAGGCTCCAACCAAAGACGAATGCACATACAAAATCCTGTCTCTGCTAAATGTGCAGTATCCACCACTCAACACAGAACATTTTACAAAACTATCTTCAGAAACCATTTTTGCAAATGTCCACTGTTTACACAGGCAAAAGAAAAAGAAAAACATTTAATATAATGGCACACACCTGTAATTCCAGCTCTAGAGAAACTGAGGCACAAGAATTTTTAATTCAAGACAAGCTTGTGCTACCTAAAAGACCATCTCACACACACATGCATATAGCACTTGGAATGGAGGCAGAATAACAAATTCAAGGTCAATCAAGAGATCTTATCTCAAACAAACCAAAAGAGGGGTAGAATTAAGATGTCATGAGAAAGGGGGGTGGAAGAGAGTTAAGAGGCAAAAATGGCCATAGGAAACATACTGAGAGGAAGGAATGCCATGGAGCATCACAAGGAAAACTGCTCCAGAATCATTCTGCACCTGCCACAGCAGCCCAGACATTCCCATACCTGAACAGAAGCCCCAAGAAGCCAGCAATCAGGTAAAAATGGCAGTTCCAGCTACAGGAAACAGAGTGGGAATGAAGAAAAAAGATATTTGTACTATGCAAACCATTTATCATCTTTTGGGTTTGTATTATATGCCTGCACTACCTAAATATTCAACTGATTAACTTTTCTAAAGAGTCAACCACAGGAATGAAATGATCCCAAGACCATCAATTCTAACTGATATCCATCCAATATGACCATGTCCCTCTCTCTGCCAGAAACTGTAGTCCTAACTAACACTCTTCTCAAGAGCTCCCACACCACAGGAAGGGCTACACCACACTCTAGGCATGGCCAGGAGGTATCAGCTACTAAATATGAATTACTAAACTTGAATTAAACTAAATCTTGAGGCCAGGCATGGTGGGAGACAGAGGCAGGTGAGTAGATGATAGAATAGTTAAAAGTTAAATAGTCCAGAGACTGACAAGCTGACACTCATGTGAGGAACAAACAATTCTATAATCACAAAGAGAAACAGCACTTCTGAGAACAAAAGGCTTAGTAGAAGTGAGAGAATGTGATCACTGCCAATAGATGAAAAGTAGGAGAGGTCTCCTGAACAGGTCTTTCATCTACTTACTCATCACCTAGCCATTCCTTAAGGCTGCAAACATTTCCTAAAAAGAACCCCAGCTCTAACAGGAAGACTGAAGCAGACTTCCCTCATCTCAAAAGGACTCAGATTTCTGTCAAAATGGAGGGAACAGATCCTTCTCCAGAGCTTAACAAAGCATCTCCTAAGACCAGATGCAAGAGCACCAGAAAAAATTAGCAGTTTAAAACAGTAATCTAAACACCAAGACTAGATTCAATTGTAATTTTTTTTCAAATTTATTTTTACTTTTATATTTAAGAGTGATTCACTTGCATGTCTATGTACACTACAGGTGAGTCCTGTCCTCTGAAGGCCACAGGAGAGCATCAAATCCCTTGGAACTGGAGTTAAAAATGGTTGTGCACCACCGTGTGATATGATGCTGAGATCTCAGTTTGGGGCTTCTGCCAATGCTAGCAGTTGAGCTTTATGAGCATATTTAAAAGGATA
The DNA here is from genome assembly GCA_028555095.1 of Dicrostonyx torquatus. Taxonomy (NCBI): domain Eukaryota; kingdom Metazoa; phylum Chordata; class Mammalia; order Rodentia; family Cricetidae; genus Dicrostonyx; species Dicrostonyx torquatus. The sequence goes on along the minus strand of JAQHUG010000231.1, from coordinate 596,033 downwards.
TTACAGCCAGGAGTGGTGCATACCTTTAATACCAGCAGCACTCCAGAGACAGAGGCAGGTGGATCTCTGTGAGTATCGTAATAACAAAAACAACTGCTCAGTGTCCTCATTTGAAGCCAGCTAAACAATTCCCACTTGGCAGATTAAGCATGAAGTTTTTTATCTTTTTTTTTTTTTTTTAGTTTTTCAAGACAGTTTCTCTGTGTAGCCCTTGTTGTCCTAGAACTCGGGGATACACAGACCAAACCCTGTCTCAAAAAACCAAAATAAGAAGGAAGAAAGGAAGGAAAAAAAATCATGAGAAATTACATATTCTCAAATGTTCCCAGCATAAAAATTCAGAAATTATATAAGGTTCTTTTGCTAAATATACAAATTAGTGTGCTGGGCATGATAGGGAATGATTCCAGCACTTGGGAGGCAGAAGCAAGCAGATCTCTGTGAGTTCAGGCTAGCCTGGTCTACAGAGTAAATTCCAGGACAGTCAGGACCATTACACAGAGAAACCCTGTCTTGAAAACACAAAAACTAAAGAGAGAGAAGAAAATAAGGGCTACTCAAAAAGAGATCTGAGTCACAGCCATATAAATTCAAAGTTAATAAATGAAAAGCATGTCAACTATCATTGTAAAACCAGCCTTTACCCTACATAAACTTGTACCCCACAGAAACTGACTTGACACAGGGCACACAGCAGAATTATGGGCTCTGCCTTCTTGGAAAGTATCAACTGTGAGACAAAAAGACTACACCTTGTGCAAGTTACTTAACATCTCTCAGCCTTATTTTTTAAATTATGAGCGCTGCATGTGCCTGCATGGACAATACAACTAGAAGCCAATTAAGATCCATGATATGCCGTTTAAAATTGAGTCATCTTTGCCAGGCAGTAGTGGTGCACGGCTTTAATCCCAGCACTTGGGAGGTAGGGGCAGCTATCAATGCTATTTTTACCTCAAAATTATAATTCAAAAGAATTAACCAAAGAAAGAGACAGGTTATCTTAATGCCCATAAGGCCTCCCCTGATAATTGTTCAAGTCTGAGGCAGAAGATCTAGGAAAGACCACAATGAGAGCTGACATACACACTGGGACAGGCCAAGTATCACATTAAGTCTACACACACTAGAACTTTATGTCTAAGGGACTACGCTTAAAAATATTTTTAAAATATTTAAAAATATTAAAAAATATTTCCCTTCATTTCAAACATCCAATCAAATAAAAACAAGACTAACCATTTCTATGACAAAAGATTTATTTAATTTTGGAGTTGTAATTTTAAATTGCCCTGTTTACCTTCTCCTACTAGAAGCAAATACCAAACACTTTGCCCTTTTTATCATCATTCACTCACTCATTCATTCATTCATTCATTTGTCTGCAGTACTGAGGACCAAACCCATACCCTGCATGATAGGCAAACTCTCTACCAGAGTTAAACCCCAGCCCTTTAAACACTTTTTAATGAGAACATTTTAATACGTGGTGAGCTACATCTGCCTAGCAACAAGTTATAAACTTATGTTATCCTACTTATGTTCCCATGGATACAGACATGAACAGTGTAGTGGCAGCTGTAGGAATCAAGAAAAGAATCCTAAGGGAATCATCCCCAACTTGAGCAGAAGGCAATGCTCTAAACGTAAACATATTGTCCAGTATATTCTCATTGGAGCCCACCTCTCCCTGCCCCACAAATCCCAAAGTCTTTCATTATGATTTCCTTTTTTAAAACCTGTTGCCTGCCCACAGCCTTCAGCAGTGACTTCTGTGCCTGAACTAACTAACAATGACCTGGGGCTTTTTGCATGTTCTACTGCCACAATTGGTGCACAGATTTCTTGGTATTTATGATGTAGCAAATTTGTCTCGAAAACAAGGTAGAAACCACTTTATCCTACCCTGTGGCCCACAATGGCCTCAAATCTGTAATTTTCTTACATTAATCTCTTTGTTGCAGGGTTTATTATGTTGGTCACCATACTGGAGCAAAGTAACTTTCTCATAAGCTGTAAAAATACTAATAACAAAAAGGGAATTATTGATGAGTAAAAACTTCTTTGAAAAAATCATCTTCCTCCTGGCAAGCTAAAACCAAGATTAATAATGTCTAGAATTCGCTAGGCAGTGGTGGCTCACGTCTTTAATCCCAACACTCGGGGAGCCAAAGGCAGGCGGATCTTTGTAAGTTCAAGGCCAGCATGGTCTACAGGGTGAGTTCCAGGACAACCAGGGCTGATACACAGAGAAACCATGTCTCATGGGGAGCCTAGAATTCAAAATATGATAAATTTATCTATATAAAATTTGAAAATTTACTGAGAATCTTAAATCAGAGAACTGAGAGTTCAAAGTCGGCCTAAACAACAAAGTGAACCCGGGCTACACTGTGAGACCTTGTTTAAAAATAAAAAAAAGTTTCAATTAAAACTTTTGCACAGACACAGCATCTCACCATCAAAAGAAAAGCATGTGCCAAGTATATGTCTTAGAACTACTTACTGAATGTAGCCCTGGCTGGCCTGAAATGCCATATAGGCTGCTGGCCTTGAAGTAGCAGTAATCTTGCCTCTGCTTCAAGAGCTGGGATTACAAGCATGAACTACTTTGTCCAGCAACTTCTTCCTTTAATACACAGATTTTTTTATAGTAAATAATAAATTGAATAAAATAGGCCAGGGTCAACAAAAGATTAAAAAAAAAAACCCAATGATCCAAAAATGTGAAATGCTTAAATTCCCTAGCTGAACTTACTCTAAAACTAAAAGCACTTTTAACATCTGTAAGAAACCAAAATTAGCCTCTACAGAAGAAATTCAGGCACTTATATACAAATTCTAATCCAGCACTTCTGCTCTGGAGAAAGTAAACCAAAGTGAGCACAATCACTTGCAGTTTAGGATACTAGAAACAGAAAACACCCATCAGTAGGTTCAGGCTCTGATTATATCCATACAAACACTACACTGTCATATGGAAATGCAGAGGGCATACTCTGTGGTGGAGCACTGTCCTAAGAATGCAAAGAAACTAGTTTCCATACCCAGCACCAAAGAAGAAAAAGAGAAAGATGGCTAGCAAGTTGACTCAACAAGAGAAAGTACTTTCCAAGTAGGTTTGATAAACTGAGTTCAAACCCGGGAACCTACAGCAGAAGGAACAAACTCCGGAAAACTGTCCTCTGAGCCCGACACATCACCATCCACTCACCACATATAAATGCACACACATATAATGGTCAATAAAATTTAAAGATTAAAAATATAGCTAGCATTAGCTCATTTCTTTTTTTTTTTTTTTTTTTTTTTTT
>JAQHUG010000231.1:558642-577313 GCA_028555095.1 Dicrostonyx torquatus | reverse complement strand
ACCCAGACACAGAAAGACAATTATCACATGTACTAACTCATAGGTGGTTTTAAAACATAAAGCAAAGAAAGCCAGCCTACAAACCATAATCACAGAGAACTTAGACAACAATGAGGACACTAAGAGAGACTTACATAGATCCAATCTACATGGGAAGTAGAAAGTATAAAAAGACAAGATCTCCTGAGTAAATTGGGAGCATAGGGACATTGGGGGAGGATTGAAGGGGAGAGGAGAGAGGCAGGGAGGAACAGAGAAAAATGTAGAGCTCAATAAATATCAATAAAGAAAGAAAAAAAAACCCAGAAGCTTGGCACAGTGTCTCACGCTTTTAATGCTAGCATTCAGTCAAGAAAAACAGGCAGATCTCTGTAAGTTCAGGCCAGCCTGAGCTACATTGCAAGTTACAGGCCAGCCTGAGCTACACAATGAGACCCTGTCTTCAAAAACTTTATTAATTAAAGCATACAATACAATAACAATCACCAACACTACAGAAAAACAGCAAAGGTGGGCTGATGAGATGCCACAGCGGTTAGAAATACTGCTTCATGTGCCTGAAGACGTGAGCTGTGACTCCAGAACCCACAGCAGAATCAATTTCTGAAAATTGTCTTCCTACCTTCACAAGCTCTTGTTTAAAAACACACAAAATACAACTTTAAGAAAATAAATAAAGAGGGGGCTGTAAAGATGGTAACTGCTGAGTTAAGAATATTTGTTGTTCTTGCAGAGTATCTAAGTTTGATTCCAAGTACCCACAAGGTAGTTTACAAATCCCTTTACAGATGTATCTGGTGTCCTCTTCTGGCCTCCATGGGCACCTTCTTGCACACACATGGTCATACATGTGGGCAAAACACACACACATAAAATAAGATAATTTTTTGAAATAATAAAGATACTCAATGGGCATGGTGGCACACACTTTGATGCCAGCACTTGGGAGGCAGGGGCAGGCAGAATCTCTGAGTTTGAAGTCAGGCTGGTCTACAAAGTGAGTTCCAGGACAGCCACAGCTGTTACACAGAGGAACCAACCCTGTCTTGAAAAACAAAACAAAAACAAACAAAAAAAGCAACTCGACCTCACTAATTTCATATAATAGGAAAATACAAAGTAAAACAAAGAACCATGTTTCAAAAATTAATAAATCTAAGCCAGACCTAGTAACAAACACTTTTAATCACAGCACACAGGAGATAAAGGAAGGTACACTGATGAGTTTGAGGCCAGCAAGATCTACAGAGTGAATTCCAAGTCAGCCAGGGCTACATAATGAGATGTCTCAAAATGAAAAAGAAAAAAAGGTATAACTCTGATACCATGAAGAAAAGGAATTGGACATGGTGGTGCACACCTGTAATCAATCACAACACTCAGAAGGCAGAGGGAGAAGTGGAGGCGACACTGATCTACATAGCCAGTTCCAAACCAACCAGGGATACATGGGGAATCTTTGTCTTTAATAACTTATTTACTTATTTATTTGGTTTTTTGTGACAGGGGTTCTCTGTGTAGCTCTGGCTATCCTGGAACTCACCCTGTAGACTAGACTAGCCTCAAACTCAGAGATTTGCCTGCCTTGACTACTGGAATTAAAGGTGTGCACCACCACCACCCAGAAAGCAGTCCTAATCTTTAAAAGGAAAGAGGAAAGAAATCAATCTGCCTTACTATCTACTACCTGGGTAGCTTCAGAGTGTGAATGCCTTATGAATGAGGGAATACTTGTTTGAAAAGTATCAAAAATAGATGGACATGCACAAATAATTATTTTTAGATAAAAACTAGTAAGTGGATAGAATGGTACATATATCTCTCATCATGAAAGATTCAAACAGAAAAAGAGACTGTCACAAGCTGGTATATACCCATACTCCTACTTAGGATCATTCTCTGCTATATAGCAAATATAAACATCTTGAGTTAGGAAACATCTTAAAATGAGAAAATAATTTTTAAAAACCAGAAAAGGTCTGGAGAGAGAACTTATTACACCTAAGTATTTCCTAAAATATAAAAACATACATAATCAGTTAAGTGTAGTGGCACGGCCAGGCGGTGGTGGCGCACGCCTTTAATCCCAGCACTCGGGAGGCAGAGGCAGGTGGATCGCTGTGAGTTCGAGGCCAGCCTGGTCTACAAGAGCTAGTTCCAGGACAGGCTCCAAAGCTACAGAGGAACCCTGTCTCGAAAAGCCAAAAAGGGGGGGGGGGCTGGAGAGATGGCTCAGCGGTTAAGACTGTTCTTCCAGAGGTTCCGAGTTCAATTCCCAGCAACCACACGGTGGCTCACTACCATCTATAATGAGATCTGGTGCCCTCTTCTGGGGTGTAAGTACACATGCAGGCAGAACACTGTATATAATAAATAAATAAATCTTAAAAAAAAAAAAAAGTTAAAAAAAACTCTTTCCAAAATTCTAAGCATGTAGAGTTGACTCACACTACTAACTGAACCCAATAACAAGGCCCTAAAACAATAAAACATAAGGTTTGGTTCAGATGGCCCTACCTCGAGACAGTTTTAATGACTAGGAAATTAAAGACAAATACAGACTACTATAACTTTCTAGGCCTCTATTTCCCTCATGTAGAAACAGAATAGCTGCCAGGGTAGTGGCACACACCTGTAATCCCAACACTTGGGAGATGGAGGTAAGAGAACTAGGCCATCCTCAGCTACACAGTGAATTCAGGCTAGCATAAGCTACGTGAGACTGAGATGAAGGTGGGGCTCAGCAGATAAGGACATTTGTCAAACCAGAATTAATCCTTGGAACCCACATGGTGGAGAACATCAATTCCTGAAGGTTGCTCTATGACCAAATTTATACACTGGATGGATGAAGGATGGGTGGGTTTTTTTAATTTATTTTTTTTAAGTAATAGGGGGGAAAGCAGTTATGGAAGTAACTCATTAATAGAGTACCTGCCCGGCCATAAGTTCAATTCCCAGAAATAAAACAAAAAACGTCAGTGCAAAGCAGATAAACACAGGTTCACATAGCTGCCTACTCTGCACAAGGCATAACACCTTTACAAGTCAGCTGACAAGGTAAAGTCAGTGCTTAACCATAAACTCTGGAGGCAGAGCTAAGAGGATGATGGCAATTTCAAGGCTGGTTGATGCTACAATAAAAGACTTCCTCAAAAAGAATAACAGAAGTCTTACAGCGGGAGGCTGTCCTCAGGGGCACAGCATTTGAGGTTGATTCCCTGCACCTGTCCCAATTCTTTCTCCCCTCTTCATAATTTTAGCATGTCTGAACTACGATAAAAAAAAAAACTAACACAGTATAAACTTTACTTATAACACATGTCTAAGAAAGCTGAAGCCAACTGTACATCCTATTACTGTGTTCCTCTGGCTAAAAAAACTACAAAGAGCATCATACAAATGACTAAAGAAATATACAGGCCAGAGTTTGGGGATGTAGCTCAGTTAGCAAGTTCCTGCCTAGTATGCATTAAACCTTGGTTCAATTGCTAGCACCACATAAAACTAAGCTTGATCGTCCCAGGACTATTAGAAGTTCAAAAAAGGACCAGTGAAATGGCTTAGTGAACTTGCCACTGAGCCTAAGGACCTGAGTTCTATCACTGGAACTCACATACAGGTAGAGAGAAACAATTCTCCAAAGTGTCCTCTAATTGTTTTATGGTGCACACACGCAAGCGTGCACGCACACAAATATGTCAGAGCTGGAAAACTGTCTTGAAAAAACAAAAAGTGGCCGGGCGGTGGTGGTGCACATCTTTAATCCCAGCACTCGAGAGGCAGAGGAAGGCGGATCTTTGTGAGTTAGAGACCAGCCTGATCTACAAGAGCTAGTTCCAGCACAGGCTCCAAAGACACAGAGAAACCCTGTCTCGAAAGAAAAAAGAAAGGAAGGAAGGAAGGAAGGAAGGAAGGAAGGAAGGAAGGAAGGAAGAAAGAAAGAAAGACAGACCAAAAAGTGGGGCCGGGCAGTGGTGGCGCATGCCTTTAATCCCAGCACTCGAGAGGCAGAGGCAGGAGGATCTCTGTGAGTTCGAGACCAGCCTGATCTACAAGAGCTAGTTCCAGCGCAGGCTCAAGACACAGAGAAACCCTGTCTCGAAAAACCAAAAAAACAAAAAAAGTGGAGGGAGGGGGACCTTCACATTATTTAATAGAAAAACATTATTGACCATCAAAATAAGAGGTGCTCTGCTAATATAGAACAGACAAAGGAGCAATAAAGTAAAGCGTTCTCCCCCTCACTCTTCCTTAAATACTGAATCTCGGAGTATAATCTGACAAGGCTGGACACCACATGTGGCAGCAAAGCCTGAGTCAAAGGGGAGGCTGTGCGCTAAATTGTGTTTAACTCCATAGGGTCAAGACTTTCCTTGTGAACAGAGAGAAAGAATATTTCATCCCTAAGCCTAGCCTGGGCCTTAGGTTACAAGGACCAAGGAGCATTTCGGAACTATGGCACTCTATCCACCTCATCAGCTATTTGTGAGGGATGACAGAATTAAATCCTCCTTGGACCAGGTAAGGTACTCTTAGTTTCAACCACTCTAGAAATTAGGTTAAGCTGAGGTCTACAAATAAGCAAAACAGACTTTAAAAAATTATCATAAAGATAGGCTTGATGACTCATGTCAGTGCATAAGAAGCTGAGGCAGGAGTGTGAGATCAATTTTCATTAAAAAGACTTAAAAAAAAATGTCCAGCCGGTGGTGGCGGCACACACCTTTAGAGACAGGTGGATCTCTATGAGTTCAAGGTCAGCCTGGTCTACAGAGCAAGTTCCAGAACAGGCTCCAAAGCTACAGAGAAACTCTGTCTCTTGTGGGGGGTGAAGGTGGGGTTCCATTCACACATCTTCCTAAATAGTATTTGTTTGTTTGTTTTGGTTGGTTGGTTGGTTTTTAAAGCTTTTCTAGGCCAAATGTGGTGGCTCCTGCCTGTAACTCAGAATTCAGGAAGCTAGAGAAGGAAGATCACCAATAGTTCCAGGCCAGCATGCCAGAGCTACTTGGAAAAACCATGTCTTAAAAAGAAGAGTGGCGGGGGAGGGGTGGCAGCTTTTTGCTCACTAAAACAGGAAACAAAACAAAATAAAAAACAAGATGCTTTCAAAACTTAGAGGCAGAAGCAGGCAGATCTCTGGAAAATACAGCTATACAGCAACATGTAATTAGCATGTACAATTCCCCAGCACCAGAAGGAAAGAACAATGTACTCATCAGAAAGAAAAAGCAGAAACAACACCTTTGATTTCACATTAGTCCTCTTCTTCCTTGGGTGTGTTTACAGGAAGCGGGGGCCAAAGCAATCTGGATGTTAGAATTTTTCCCTATCAATTTCTACCTTTTTTTGGTTTGAGTCAGGGTCATCTCACTGAACATGGATGCTTACTTAGTTAGACATGTGTGACCATGCCCACCTTTTTCACATAGGTGTTAGAAATTTGAACTCAGGTCCTCTTGCTTTCATAACAAGTGCTCATGCCTAGAGTATCTCTCTAGTCTTGTTTCTGTTTTTAAGAAAGGGACTTGAGCTCATCAGCCTGCCTCAGCCTTCCACGTGGTGGGATTACAAGTGTATGCTCCCTTATCTGACACTCCAAATATCTTATAAGCTCATAAAGACCCTGTCTTATAGTTCTGGAGAAATGGCTCATAAATTACGAGCACTGGCTGCTCTTTCTGAGAACCTGGGTATAATTCTCAGCACCCACATGGCAGCTCACAACCAGATATAAATCCAGTTCTAGAGGATCCACTGCCCTCTTCATGCCTCTGTGATAACCTGAGACATATACCAAGATACAGCAGGCAAAACACACATTTCAAAAAAGTGGATGGGAGGGGGAAACAGAGGAAGGAGGCAAATCTCTGAATTTGAGGCTAGCCTGGTCTATGGAGTGAGATCCATGGTCTCAGGGCTACTACACAGAGAAACCCTGTCTTGGGGATGGGATCAGGAACAACTGGTGTAAACAAAGATGCTGCACCATTTCTGTTCTAAAACAGAAGTCTCAGTCAGATTTGGTGGCACACGACTTTAATACCAGCATTTTGGAACTAGAAACAGGTAGAGAGCTCTGTGATTTCAAGGCCAGCCTAGCCTACTTAGTAAACTCAAGGACAGCTAGGGCTACTAGACCCTGCCTTAAAAAAAAAAAAAAAAAACAAGAAAACCCAGCAAAACTCTCTTTTGACTTTACATTAAATGAAAACACATGCCCAGCATGGTGGCACAGGCTTTTAATCCCAGCACTTGGGAGGCAGAGGCAGGCAAATATGTGAGTTCGAGGATAACCTAGTCTACAAAGGGAGTTCCAGGACAGCCAGGACTGTTATACAGAGAAACCCTGTCTTGAAAAATAAAACAAACAAAAACCCAAAAACACAACATGAAAAATCACTTAGAAATAATAAACAAATGTGTCCCAGTGCTCAAATTGACAAAACAAGGTTTGAAATAATACCACAACAGTTAAATTCCTTTCCAGATTAAAACAAACAAAAAATAGGAAGTTTAGAAACGTCAGTGTGAACAATGAACTGGCAACAAAGCTATGCATAAGAACATTTACAATGCTTTACTTCCTAGTCTGTTAAGACTCTAGCAAATATATTCCCCATCAAAAGTCCAAAGACAAGCTGAGACTGTAGTTCAGTGGCAGAGTGCTTGTCTAGCATGTTTAAGAACCTCGGTTCAATCCCAGCATGACAAAAATAAATAAAATTAACTATCACACTATCACATCCTGAGATATACAATATGTACAAGATCCAAAAAAAATATTAATAACCAAAATAAGTCCAAAGATGCTTTAGTAGGATGACGGCAAATTTAAGTCCAATTTGGGCCACATAGCAAATTTCAAATCAGCCTGGAGTATAAAGACACTCTGTGTCATCAGGTGGTGGTGGCACACGCCTTTAATCCCAGCACGAGGTACAGAGAGAGAGAGAGACAGACAGACAGACAGACAGACAGACAGGCTGTAAGTTCGAGGCCAGCCTGGTCTACAGACTGAGTTCAAGGGCAGTCAAGGCTACACTGAGAAACCCCCTGTCTCGAAAAACCAAGAAAAAAAAGTCCCAAGAATTCAAAAATTATCCTATTACACTTGATGTTTCAAAGAAAAGTCTAATTCTGAAGGCATCAGACATGTTAATGACAGTGCAGAGTTTAAGAAATCTAAATCCTATGGCCACTGAGCATGTGGTCATACAAACATTTAGATAAACTTTCAAAATATGTAACAAATGTGTTGAAAAAAGACCAAGTTTCTGGAAGGTCTGATCAATTCAGTATTTAAGAATACATGAGAGAAACTTTGTGGCAAGCTTTATGTTCTATGTATCACTGCAGATAGACTTGACCTACAAAATAAGGATAGGGTCAACTGTAACCAAAAACAGTATGCTTCCCCTGGTGGCCAACCCAGGAATGGAGCCCTGTACAGAAGTGGGGAAAGGAGGAAAAAAACAAAAAAAAAAAAAAAAAAAAAAAAAACTGGCTGTTCTGTCACTCACACGAGAAGTGAGTCCCAGAAAAAGATATGGGGAAAGGGAAAGCCATCCAAAACACTAACATGTGTCTACAAAATCGAAATTGGGAAAAGGGAAGTTAGACTACATAAATGTGAGAGATTGGGGTCACAAATCTGAAAGTCATTTATTCTTGGGGTGTCCAAATGCTCTCCTGTATTTTCACATAAGAGTTCAGTCCCTTAATAACAACTTAAAAGCAATCTCCTTTTCCAAGGGCCAGATCCTTGCAATTTTCTGCAGTCTTGTTTTCAAGGAAAAGCGTTTATCTTTTCAAACTAGTGGTATAACCTACTTAGAAAAGCCTCCTGTTCTGAAGCCCTCCAGCCAGGACGGTTCACTCTGACTGTACGAGATTGTCTTTTGAATTTTATTTCTGAAACAAAACCCACGTCCCTTCAAACATTTCCTGTAACAACCACCTTTAAAGTCAGTCTCATACAGAGAAGGGATAGGATCGTGGCATTAAAATCCAACGAATTCCTTTGTCTGGTAGGATTTTCCCCCCTGGTATCACTTTAAATTTGCTTCCACACAGATCAGCAGCAAGGGAAGTAAAATGCCCCATTCTTGGGGACGGGAATTTCTAGTAGATGGACACGGTCGGTTAGCTAAGGCTTTTTGATGGTTCTATTCTTTCACAATCTCTTCCTCCCCACCCCACCCCCAAAATGAAAAAGAAATAAAGGAAACACACACATTTACAAATAGATCCCAAAATAGTAGCCACAAGCGAGGCTCTCTTATCTAGGCAGATGCTCTCTGGAAAGCACACTTTTATTACCTGGTTGGGGTGGAGAAACGGGGGGGGGGGGCAATCGTTACTCCACTGGCCCTCAGGATGGGATAGGACAGGAGTCAAGAGGTAGCGAGAGCTCAGGGTTGGCAGGGTAACACTGGGAGACGGTTCGAAGTAAGAAGTCTCCGCGGAGCCCTGAGTCCGAGCGCCCCAGGACGCCAACTCTCCAGCACTGCCACCCGGGATCCCGTCCTGGCCCCAGTGCACCTCACCTGGACGCAGGGACACCCCACTCCGGCCCGGTCAGTTGTGGCCTCCTCACAGCCAGGGTCACAGCGGCCAGGTACTGTACCCACCCGGGCCCGCGGCCTCCCCACACCCGGATCTGCAGCACACTCGTGTGCGAGCGTGCGGCGCCGCCTGCCCTCGCGCCCCGTGTGCCCCCGCGGACCGTAGGCCAACACGCACAAAAACAAAGTTGTCGCCGGGCTCCCGCCGCTCGCTACTCACCGGGATCGAAGTCGGGCACAGCCGCCTGGTACTGGGGTCCCACCCGCATGCCACCGCCACCTGCGGGGAAGCAGAGCACGGCGGTCAGCGCGGGCGCGGGCTCGGGCCGGGCGCGGGGGCGGCTGCCACCTACCGTGCTCCTCGTCGCTGGACGAGCCCGAGCTGCCTTCCTCCCAGGAGTTGCTGCCGCTGTTCCCGTTGGGAGCCGCCGCCGCCAAACTTTTATTCTGGCCATTATTGGGGGCGGCGGCGGCCGAGGCGGCGGCGGCGGCCGAGGCGGAGGCGGTGCCGGCTGAGGCGGCGGCTGAGGCGGCGGCCGAGGCGGCCGAGGCAGCGGCCGAGGCGGCGGCGGCCGCCGTGTTCCTCCCTCGCCGCTTCCCTGAGACCTCGGGGCCCTTCTCCACCATGGCCGGCATCGGCGGGGCCCGGGGCCGGGCCAAAGTGACGGGGACCCCGGCTCGTGCGGCGCGAGCGGCGGGCCGCGGGCAGGGGGCGCAGGTGGGCGCCTGGCCGGGCGGGCGCGCGGGATCCGCTAGCGCGGGTTCGGGCTAGAGGAGGCCCAGACGGACGGAGCGACGAGCCGTCTCAAGCCCCCGACGCCGAACACAGCGCAACTTTGGCTCTCATCGCCGCCCGCACTTCGCTGGCTCTAACTACTCCGGGAGCCGCGGGCGGGGGGAGGGGCGGGGCCTGGGCGGAGGAGAGCCGCGCGCAGCCTAACCCGTCGCGCGGAGGCTCCGCCTTCGCGCACTTCCATTGGCTTTCACGGGATCCGGGCGGCGAGCGGCTTCATGGTAGGTCCTCGGGTGCGTCCGTCAGGCTACGGGGGCGGGAGCACGGGGAGGGGGGAGGCTCCGCGCTTCCGTTGGCCAGGTTAGGTTGACGCGTATCGCCCACTGTACGTGGTTTGAGGTTTGCGATCGCTCTACGCCCCATGATCCATCTCTCGAGGCAACAGCGAGGAGTTAGCCGCCCTGATAGCCCCCTCCCCCTCCCCCGGCGCCCCGCTCCCTCCGCGCGCACCCCGTGGGCCCCGTGTCACCTCCCCCAGGGATCCCGCCGAGCGTCCCATCGGCTTCCCAAAGTGAATGTGCCCGACGCGAGAAGAGAAATCGCGGGCAAGGTCGGGACTACTTTCCCCCTCGCGCGGAGGAGTACGCACACAGTTTGAATGGGTTCTATACAAAGAGGGGAAACTAATTGGAAGAAACTAATTGCGCCCCCGCGTCGCCCAGGGGGATTGGGATGTACTAGGGCAAGGAAACCTGGGGACGAGACTCTCGGGTGGCAGTGTGCCCCGAGGGAAAGAAAACAGTTGTGCTAAGGATCCATGGCGCTCCCCGCTAATTGGGTTGGGGGCCACCGTGTCCCCGCATTGCCCGAGGTTCAGCGGGAGGAGTCGGGACGCTCGGCCTGGGAGCACCTCGAAGCCGTCGGGGTGAGGGGAGGTGCCCAGCGGGCCCCGGGGCGGCGGCGGGACTTAGACCGACTGGGGGACCCCACCGCGAAGAAAAGGAAGGGGCTTGGGTCCCCAGGTCGGCGCGGGAGGAGGGTCACTTCCCGATACCCTGGCCCTTCCCCCACCCCGCAGGGCCGAGGGCCTGAACGCGTTGGAGTCGGTGACACCCAGCCTCGGGCGTCCTAGTCCCTGGAGTGATCAGCGAGGGGCCGTCACTGTGTGACAGCTGCATGTGGGGCTGGGTGGGCTGCCCCACCCCCCGCGCCAGCAGCCAGCCAGACCTGGGGACTATACATGAAACCATTGCTTAAAAAGAAAAAAAAGAAAGAAAGAAAAGAAAAAAGAGAGAGATGGCTATTTTTCGTTTAAGTTACTTTAGACCTGGGCTTCACGTGGGGACAGTTTTTACACCCGCTCAGGATATAAATAGCTACAGGGAGAAAACGAGAGTTTTATGGCTTTAAAGCCTGAATAAATAAGCAGGGTTTTCTCTTCCACGTTTTTCTGCAGCGCAAATCATTTTAAACTTCGCTGAAGTGACCACATTCACTTTTAAGTAGCCTTTAAGAAAAGGGCCCAGAGCCTCCGGTAGTAGATCCCTGCCCCCACCAAGTTCCTAGTCTTGCTCTTGGACTGCTCTCTGAAGGACACTCCTTTACTTAGAGAACCCAGGGTGCTGCAAAATCAGAGGTGAGAATCAGGGGTGACCTTCTGATACAGGTACCTGGATGAAGTCATGACTTCTGCAGAGCTGAACCTTTGAGGCTGGAGGTACTCTGCCCTACTCCTTCCCCGCCTTCTGAGATGTACCATAGATTGAGATTAACCTACAGAGCACAACCGTGATTTTAGTTACTTAGTAGGACAGATGAAGTGACCCAACACAAGGGTCACCTTCCCTACTCACTGAAACCCCAAGCTTTCAACCACTTCCTAGAAAGTACCTCCTCTTTCTGGAATCAGGACCCCAGAAAGGGAAGCCCACAGCCTCTAGGGCAGGCCTGGCTGGCTAAGGCAAGCCAGGATCCCATGGCTCTCAACTCTCAGCTACTATGTTGCACCCAGGGCACCTTGCCTGCCTCACCCAAGTCTAGGCCCTGATCCAGCATGTCCTCCCCCACCCCACCAGTCATTGAAAGGGAGAATGGGTTTGGGAAGAAGGAAGCTGAGATTATTTGAACTCTCTTCTACTGCCTACTCCCAGTCTACCTGCCAGCCCTGAAATCTTGCTAGTTTGTAACTTCGGGTGCCTCAGTGAACTTTGCAGTTAGTTTTTTGATTGGTTGGTTGGTTGGGTTTTGTTATTTCAGACAGGTTCTCCTTTAACTCAGGCAGGTCTTGTACACACCATACCTGCTTTGTATTTTTTTTCAACAAATATGCTCCCTAACATACATACACTGCTCTAGTTTAACCACAAAACCACATGGGTACCAATTGGTCTGCAACCTGACCGCTGGTGTTTCCATTCACTAAAAAACAGGTGACAACACTGATGACTTATTGGTTTTTGTAGCCTGGGCTGGCCTGGAACTCACTACTGAGACCAAGCTGTCCTCTGTCTCCTCAGTGCTGGTTTGTAAAGGCATGAGTCACCATGACTGGCTTCCTGGTGGATGCTTTATACCACCTCATCTCCTCCAGGCTTATGTTCCCTCCCTCTGCCATAAGGAACCCTCAACCTGAATGAAGGAAACCCTCTTTCTTATTGCTGTTGGGGTGGTGCCCACACATAACTCCTTGATGGGGAAAATATGCAACCACATTTAAAAATGATACTCCATACACTAATAGATCTACTCTATCAGTGTCCAAAACAACAACTTCAGCCCTATACTCTCATTGTACCTCCACAGTCACTGTTCCTAAGCTCCTAGGCCAAGATTCACCTAGTACCTTGAGAAAATCTAAAGCCCTCAAGCAGGAGTGCTCCTTGAGTCCCCAAACTGACACTGTGTCCCCTGCCTTGCACTCCCCCTCTCCAGACTCTCCCACCCCTGCTGCCTTCCTTATACTACCTCCATGCCTTCAGCCTCACTCCAGGCTAACACTAGACCAGTATTTTCAAAAGAGACCCGCTTCCTAGGACCCTCTAGCCTTGACTCCACGTCTCTATTCCCCTGGCCAACGAAGTCCTCAGAAGCTGGTCTATACTTGCCTTCTCTGTTCCCTCCCACCACAGTCTCTTCTCACCCCACCTGAAGGATTCTGTCTTCACCCCTCCCTCCTTGCTACTCTGTACAGTAGCAGTTATTGGTAGCACCGAGCCTTCCAGAAGCACCTGAGCAAACCATTCCTCCCAGAACTCCATGGTCTCTCTGGACATCCTCACTCTCTCGCTTGTCCTGCCTCACAGACCCCCCCCCCAGTCTCTTTGCAGCTCTGCCCCTTCCTCCTAACCTATAATTGCTCTGTTCCTGGTCTGTGCTTTCCTCTTCTCTGTGCCTACAGCACAGTAGGTACTCATTAGATGTTAAGGGAAGGGTGATATGGAGTACAAGGTACTATGGGTGCACAGAGCTGAAACATCCCAGAGGAGAAAGGGGATTCCCTGGAACAAGTGAAATCCACCTGAGATGTTGGCTACATAGGGAAGATCTTACTACCAGTCTCTGTCCTCTTCTGTCCCCTATTTCCTCTTCCAGTTGCTTGGCTCCTAGAGACCGGAATTCCTGACCTACATGTGACCCAGAATTGGTTGACATTAAAATGTTCCTGGCCCCCTGTCCATGAGTGATGGGCTCAGTCATGGGTATATGACACCGGCAGAACAGCCACCACCCTTTCTAGAACTTTTCTTAGAAGGCATCGTCGAGGTCAGGACCTAAGAGGAGGAGCCCAGAACCTCTAGGGCAGGCCTAGCTGAATAAAGTAAGTCAAGATTCCAGGATTTTCCGCTACTATGATACATCCTGCCTCCCTCACCCTAATTTGGTCCCTTCTCTAGGAAACCCTTCCCCATACCTCCATCACTCATAATAGAGGGTGAGCTTAGGCTGAAGGAACCTAGACCCATCTGAATGCTCCCTACTGCTTACTTCATCCTATATTATAGGCATGAAATTTTAGCCTTTGAATTGATTGGTTTGGATTTCTGTTACAACTCAAAAATACTAAATGATACAAGTGACAGGAGCATGCAATCAAAAAGCTAGCCTTCCCGTATACATAGAATAAGTATCTGTGTATAGAGTTCTGTTAGCATTGAAATCAAGAGCCCCTGTAATAGCCCTCAGTAAATACAATTATGCCATCATCCCAGTGTAGCAGATAAGGAAACTGAGGCAGTGAGAGGTGACTAATTTGCCCAAGGTCATAGACTTAAAGAGTAATGGAAAAAGGACACATCTAAGCCACAGAGCTGTGGACCAGGAGGGGAATGCTGGGGCCAGCAGCAAGAATCTATATGAAATTCCTTGTCTTGATTCTTAATAAATACAATGTTGCAGACTAGGGCTATAACCCAATTGATAGAGTTCTTACCTAGCCTAGCATGTGGGAAGTCCTGTGTTCATTTCCCCTGCATTACAGAAACCAGGCATGGCTACACCCACCAGTAACCACAGCAACTCACGATGTAGAGGCAGGGGATCAAGAGTTCAAGTTCAGTCCTGAGAGTTTGAGGCCAACCTCAAAACAATCAAATAAATAAAAAATAAAATGTTGATGGCTCTTGTCGATACTTTATTACTAATTTAGATGACTCATTATTAGAACATTCTACTTGGCAACGAACAGCTTCTACAGAGATGGAGACAGACAGACATGGCCAGGGCTGGTGGGTGGCAAAAAAATAAATAAAAAGAAGTTTAGAAACTGAGACTTTTAGTATACCAGTTTAAATCTGAACTGATGTAAAGAATTCAGGAGCCCAAAAACCTGGGAAAAGAATCACAGAAAGTAGACAGCATTAGCAGTGCCCAGAACCCTGTCCCTCTGTACTGGCAGCATTTTAGAAGAGCATCTGCACTTATCTTCAAAGTCACAAGAGATACTCGACCTGCCACTGGCTTGTTGCTTAATATGCTAACAACTCAACAAGTGAAGTGAGTCATAGACCTAATTACAAGAAAGAACTAAAGCCATAAAACAGAAGAAAACCTAGGAGCAAGCTTCATATCGTGTGTGTGTGTGTGTGTGTGTGTGTGTGTGTGTGTGTGTGTGCGCGCGCGCGCGCACGTATCCACACACATATATCATGTGTATATTGGTTTTCTGAGAGTCTTATGTTGCAGCCCAGACTGGTCTGGAAGTTTGTGTGTATCAGATTGTCCTGGAAATTATGTAGACCAGACTGGCTTTGAACTTAGAGCAATTCAGTATTAGAGTGCTTACCTGGCATGTGCCAGACCCTAGATTCAGTCCCCAGTGCTACAAAAACTAAAACCCACCCCACAATGGGCAGCCTTGTCATGCCTGCTATGACAGCTGTTACCAGAAAGACAGACAATAACAACTGCCTTGAAAACATGCAGAAATTGGAACCCTCTGCAAGTGGACATTTAAAATGGCACATCTGCTTTGGGAAAAGACTTTGACAGAATCTCAGAGTTAAACATAGAGCTACCATTTCACCCATAAATCCCACTCTGACATATCGGCCCCAGAGGACTGAAAGCATGTCCATGTGGAAGCATGTGTTCATATGCTCTTAGAAGTACCATTCATAATAGCCATAAAGTCAAAAGCACAATGACTGTCATATGGATGAGTGGTTTGTTCACACACTGGAATACGACTCAGCCATAGAAAGGAACAGAGTTTGTTGCCTCACTAGGGAAGGACCTGGAAAACATTATAGGACGTGAAAAGGGTCCCTCATAAAACCCTTGGAATGTGATGATTCCGTATGGGTACAAAAGTCTGGGACAGGCTGATGTATACAGAGAAAATACACGGATGGTTCCTAGACTGAAGGTGGGGGGGCAATTATGGCCACTAATGGGGTCAAACTCAGGGTCTCACTCCCTGTTGTGTATGCAAGCTCCCTGTTGCTTTCTAGGGCGTCTCTCTCACCTCCCCCTTCCCCATACAGTTGGGCACATGCCATGGTGCACATGTGGAGGGCAGAAGACAACTTTCAGGAGTTGGTTCTCCCCTTCCACAATTGATCTCAGGTCAGCAGGCTTTCAAGGCAGGAACTTTTACCTACTGAGCCATCTTGCCAGCCATCGGGTTTCTTTTTGAGGTAATGGACTATTCTAGTATTGATTATGGTGATGGTTACTTAACTCTATGAATATATTAAGAATCAACTATATACTGTGAATTAGATGAATTACAAGTCAATAAAGCTGCTTAAGAAACAGGACTTGGAGAGACTGCCCAGCTATTAAGAGCACTTCCTGCTCTTACAGAGGACCCAGGTTCAATTCCCAGCATTCACACAGTGACTCATAACCATCTGTAACTCCAGTTACAGGGGATCTCATGCCCTCTTCTTGCCTCCATTGGCACAAGGCATGCAAGTGGCGCACAGATATACACGCAGGCCACACACCCATACAGATAAAATTGAAAGAAAGGAAGGAAGGAAGGAAGGAAGGAAGAGTAAAGCTGAAGCTATATCTCAGCCGGGAGAGTACTTGTTCATCATGCACAAAGCCCTGGGTTTGATTCCTAGCACTGAATAAACCAGGCATGGTCGCACATACCTGTAATCTTACCACTCAGGAGGTGGAACCAGGGTTACATAGAGAGATCCTGTCCCAATAAATAAATAAATGAGCAGCAACTCCAGGGGTGGTGGTGCATACCTTTAATCCTAGTACTCAGAAGGCAGAGGTAGGTAGATCCCTGAGTGAACTTGAGGCCGGCCTGGTCTACAGAGTAAATTCCAGGACAGTCAGGGCTACACAGAGAAACTCTGTCACCAAAAAAAAAAAAAAAAAAAAAAAAAAAAAAAAAGGAAGAAAACGTGGACATCCCTGAGGAATGACATGGCAGGTTGTCCCCTAACCTATGCACACAGGGAACACATGACTAAACAATGGAGAAGTGTGTGTATTTATACAGTCTTTGAGTTTTCAAGATTTGATTTCTGTTGATCCCACATTTTGCTTGGGCTCCTGGAGTGGGACAGGCCTGGCTCTCTGTTGTTCTTCGGTGACTGCTGCGGAAGCTCTGGCATGGCAGGGCACCAGGGCCAGTGTAGGTGACCCATTTTCACAGGAAGCCACCCTAGGGCGTTTTTGTCCCACAAGTTCCTCTCCCACCAGACCCCTACCTACTTTCTATCCTATCAAGCACTCACTGTGCAAGCTGACCACACAGTAAGCAGGGGCAGCTGGGGAGGAGGCACTGAAGGCTCAGGGGGAAGTGATGAGCTCATGTCTTTTCCTGTCCAGTCACCCACCCTTTATTTAGACACCCCAGTGAGCTTTCCTTTTCATTTATTTGCTTGTTGTTGTTGGTTTGAGATGGGCCCTCATTGTAGAGCCCAAACTGGCCTCAAACCTACTGCTTCAGCTCCCAAGCCCTGGTAGTCTACACCTGTGTCACCATCTAGCCCCAGAACCCTTCCAATTATCTCTAAGGAGTCTCCCATGAAAATGGTCCTGGAACACATGCCTCCAGAGCCTATAGACTCCTTGGAAGGGTCCCAGCACCAAGAAGGAAAGGGCCCCAACCTGAGCCTCAGAGCAGTTTCCTCAGGAATGGAATGGTCCCCCCACTACATGTCTAGCTTGAGATTCCCCAGTTTGGAGCCTCACCCTTCTTGGAGTTGTGTGGGGTTCCTCTACCAGAGTTCATATGTCCACATGATGTCTCTCATGGCTCAGCTCACAGACTACCTCCCAAGGGCAAGGAGTCTTTCTGCTACTGATTGCCTCCACTCCCTGCATAGCCATCCATTCTGAAATGATCATGGCTATGGCTCTGACATCCTGCCTGGCTGATGGTCTGCTCTGCACTAAAACTAAGTTCCCTAGGCTCAGCACATGGCAAAAGTTCATTAACTCAATCCTGCTGGCTTTGTTAAGGGGTCAGGCTGGAACAGAAAATACACTAGAGTATAAATTCATTGCCAGGGGGAAAAAATGCTGACCCTAGCTCTGGACTCCCAGGAGCCTGCCCTGAGTGGGCAAATGCTGGCTCTCAGACCATCAGAGAGGACTGTTTTCTCCATCTAGAAACTGCCTTCCAACTTGCGGTTTCCTGTCTGAGGACCCACCCCTTGTCCACAAGATTGATAGCTCCTTCCCCTCCCCTCCTTGAGTTTGCTGGATTAGAAAAAAGACAACTAAACCGGGCATACCTTTAATCCCAGCACTTGGGAAGCAGAGGCAGGTGGATTCTGTGAGTTCGAGACCTGCCTGGTCTACAGAGGAGTTCCAAGACAGACTCCAAAGCTACACAGGGAAACCCTGTCTGGGGGGGGGGGAAGAAAAGAGAAAAGAAAGAAAGAAAGAAAGAGAAAGAGAGAGAGAGAAAAAAGTCACCCTTCCGGCCGGGCGGTGGTGACGCACACCTTTAATCCCAGCACTTGGGAGGCAGAGACAGGTGGATCTTTGTGAGTTCGAGACCAGCCTGGTCTACAAGAGCTAGTTCCAGGACAGGCTCCAAAGCTACAGAGAAACCCCGTCTCAAAAAACCAAAAAAAAAGTCACCCTTCCTAAGACAGACAGGTGGAGGTGGAGACAAGGTCACAGTTCATGGTCTGGAACATGATGCGGCTGTGTATAGTCATTCCTCGAGACCGCCAACTATGTCCAGGCCCAGTTAAATTAACTTCTTTTTTGCCCCTTGCTTACAAGTGTCTGCTTTTAGGAGTGACAGATGAGACCTTCCCCAAGACTCAACAGGACACCCTCCCAAGGAGCCATCTCTTCTCCACAAGATAGTCAGAAAAGACACAGAGACTAGGACTGAGAGTGGAGGCTGGGGAGTGGAGGAGACTGGGCCCAGCTGGTAGAGCACTTGCCTAAATACATACATCCCTGGATGTATCCACCTCAGCACCTCACACCAGGGCACACCTACACTCCCAGCATTAGAGAGAAAAAGGGAAGAGGACCAGAAGTTCGAGGGCCTGGAAACCTAGCTTGATTCCCCCAATGAAAAGTGAAAGTGGACAAAGAAAACCAACTCCATGAAATTGTCCTCTGACCTCCCGTCAAATGTCCGAACACACACCTCACTCACTCACTCTCCCACAACCCTCCCTCACACAAATAATAAAAATAAATTCAAGATCATTCTTCAAGATCAACCTGGACTGTGTGTGACCAAGTCTCAAAAATGAAAAACAGAAAGGAAAGGAGGATCTCATCGTTCCCTGCTTCACCTACCCCGGGCTTCCTGCTGCACTGGGGATAAACCTCGAAGCCCTACAGCTGGCCCCACGCCATCCTTGACCTTCACTTGCTAAACTGCCCTGTGCATCCAGCACGAGCTATTCCTCAGCTAGAATACCTTATCC
>JAQHUG010000231.1:501027-514221 GCA_028555095.1 Dicrostonyx torquatus | reverse complement strand
CATGCAGGTAAACACTGATACTCATAAAATAAAGACAAGTAAATCTTAGAATAAGAAAGAAGGCATAACAATTTAGTTACTAGGGTAGACTATGGCTGGCAGGGTTGTGCTCATGGGGACCCAGTGGACCCTCACCGTCCTCTAGGAAAAGATTCTATGTCTCCACATGGTAGATGAGATGTAGTGTGGGTTCTGTTATTGCCTGTGGCTGTGCTGTAGCTGGCATGTCATGAGTCACCTGTTGAGAACACAGAGCATGATCATCACTATGCCACGAGAGCAGGGGTGTCACAGCCAATCCCTTATGAGTGCAGAGTGTTTCTCCAACTGGTCTAAGCAAAAAAACGTAATTTACCAGCTCATGAAATGGAAAAGCCTGGGTGATCAGGCATGGCTGGATTTGGGAATCCTACAAAGACACAGAAGAGAGAGGCCATGGGGCCTAGCTTACAGTAAGGCAGGAATGCAGGCTATGCAGCAAAAAAATTCATCTCCTGGGTACTTGGCTGATGCTTATATTCTCTTTAATCATGTAATAGCTGTTATGGATTTGAATGTGAAATTGAATAAGAAATTCAGGCTCAAGTGTGTTTTGAAGATTATTTTTAGCTATGTGTCTCTGTGAGTGTATGCACAAGTGAGTGGAGGTGCCTGCAGAAACCAGCAGAGGGTGTCAAATCCCCTGGAACTAGAGTAGTTGTGACCCATCCAGCATGAGTGCTGGGAGCCAAACTCGGGGTCTCGGCAAGAGCATCAAGTGTTCTTAACTGATGAGCCACCTATCTACTCCCAGGACTCAGTTCTTTTAGGAAACATTAGAGTCACTGCATTGAGCATCACGTGTGTAACAACAGGAGAGCCAACAATTAACTGGAATAGGATGCCTACAAAGGAGTGGTCGAATGTGAGGTTCTGGGATCCATTCCCAGCACTGCAAAGAAATAATGTGGCATTTTAGGCACTGCCAAGACCCTCCAAGGAGCCCCTCCTCTTTAGCTTGCCTGCAGATCACTGTAAGACTTCCCACTTCACTTGTCCATAGTGCCCACCTGGCTGGTACAGGCTGGCCTCACTCAGCTCAGTTTTGGCCTGGCCACTAGGCAAAGCAAGAGGTTGCCCATTTATGGACTCCTGGCACAGCGGCACATCTTTATTGGCTAGTGTGTGAGCTGCCTATTCATACTGGAGCACTGGTCTGAGTTAGTCCAGCTGGCTTGCGGCAGTGTTTTGTACAGCTTTGGCTTGCCATTCCTTTGCGTATCAGACCCTGCTCCTCTAGTGAGTTCCTTGTGTCTACTTGGTTTTGTCCTATCTCTAGTCTCACTGACAGCTCAGACTGAGCTTGAAAGACCAAGAGGAGGATGGGAAGAATGGAGGCTCTGTGCTCTGAAGAAGGCCCCAGGGGTGGGGCACAGGTTCATCCTTAAAGATCAAGTAAGTTTTAGTTCAGCCAGGTGGCAGAAAGACAGGACCTGGCTGAGGTGGGGACAACCATGGGAGGCCCCTACTGACTCATAGGCTCCTGGCAACTTCCTTCCCTGATTCTGCCCATCCTGCTCCTGGGAAGGTATGCCCTAGGATGCCTTCTTAATCTCTGAGGACCTCCTTGGCTGATATTGCACTTGACTCATGTTGCAGGGATGTGGCTAGCATCTGACATGTACAGTCACCTAGCCCATGTCCTCAACTGGTGGGGGACTGGCTACGTAGAACCCAGCAAGTCTGGCACCAGCGCCTCCACAGTGCTGCAATTGCTGTCATCTTCTGCATGTCGCTGAGCCTGCACTGTGCTTCGACAGGCTGTCCCTGTCTTGTGTCTGGGCCCTGCGGGAGCTCAGGTCAGGGAACACCTCCCGGTAGTCCATGAATAGACTCCTCCAGCTCCACCCGCCTCACTGAGCAGTGAAAACTAAGCCCATGGATGCAGCTCAGTTGCTAGAGCACTTTCCTAGCATGCGGAGGCCCTAGGCTCAATCCCCAGCATTATATAAACAGCACAGCATGTAGGCATGTAATCCCAGAATTTGGGAAGCAAAGGCAGGATTCTCATAAGTTTTAGGCCATCCTACTCAATATATAATGAGTATGAGGTCAGCCTAGGATATATACAACCATGTCTCAAAAAAGAATGAATGGCTTATGGGGACCCACCTCTCCTACAGGGTTTAGTGCCGTTATCCCTTGATAGGGAAGGGAGTGCAGTCACTTGTAGGGTGTTCTCAAGTCCCATAAACAACCTGATAAAACTCAGTGGGACACACATACACACATGGGGACTCAGTGGTCTGCTCCCCGAGACGTCCCAGGTTTGATTCCCAGCACCCATATGGTGGCTCACAACCATCTGTAACTCTGGTCCCAGAGGATCAGACACCCTCTTCTGGGCTTTCTCAGGCACTACACACATGCATACATAGATAAAGATAAAAGTAAAAAAAGATGAGCAAGAAGGGGATAAGGCAGGAAGATGAAGAGATGAATGGGAACAGAAGGGAACCAAGGAAGAGTAATAGGGTGAATATAGTTGCCATACATTATGTACATGTATGAAAATGACATAATGCACCCATTATGTGTAATATGTGCAAGTAAAACATTAAAAAGAAACTATCAGAGTAGACGCAACATATTGTCACTTGTATCTGTGCCCTCCCTGGCATCCGTGCTCAACATTCGGTCCTCACAAAAAGGGGCATGCCTCTGTCCCTAGCTAAGGCCCCCTTCCCTCCAGGCAGGTACCATCCCTACTAGTCGAGGTTTCCACACCAGGGCGGGTCACATGCACTCTCCACGGCAGCTTTACAGTTTCCCTTTGGGGCTGCCTGGGGACTGCGCTAAGGAGGTGTCTCAGGAGGGATGAGCAGGCAGGTGAGGGCAGAGCGTGACTGGATCGATTCGTGTGCCTGTGTGTACATCCACCCCCACTCTTGGGCACGTTTACACACTGCACGAGCCTGTTATTTTTACCTTATTTCACCCTCCTTGCCATCCAGTTCTGTTCCTTCTGCTTGCTGAGTTCTGTCCAAATAGAATCCTTACTCCACCCAACCTTGGTAAAGGACACAGTGACCTATGTGTGGCAATGTTTTCGTCCTAGCTGCCTGGTACCTCTGCTGACTACACCTTTCTCCTGAGGCCTTTGCCTTTTTGGCTTCCAGGATTCCTAGTTTATTTTCTGCTTCCGAGAGCCCATTCCCTTTGCTGGGAGTACGAGGTTCTTGCTTTGGGCTTCACTTCTCCTCTATGCTGTCTCAGCTGTGTGTGGGTATGTATATGCATGTGTACACACATGTGCGTGTGTACACACATGTGCATGTCACAGCTCGAATGGAGAAGAACCCAAGGGAGGAAATTCTCTCCCTCCACCATGTCCTGGGCGTCCCAAGGCTTGAACTCAAAACAACAGGTTTGGCACCAAGAATGTTTACTGGCTAAACCATCTCCCTGGTTCTTTGTATCCATAATCCCAGCTGTCCGTCATCAAGCAGGCTTCTCCCCAACTTCCTGCCATTATGGAGACACCTCTTCCAGCTCCTATCTCGGTTCTTTCCAGCTTCCAGGTACTTAGCCTGAGACTTTGGACTCTCTCCTCATACATCCAGACCAGTAGAATCCATGTAATATGTGCCCCCTTAGCCGTCACCCCAACAGCTACAGTTGGTTGTTCTGCTTCCCCTGCAGTGTCTCCTCAGCAGCCATTCAGAGCTTAGAGAGTGGCTCACGTGACCTCTCTGCTCAGAGCTCTCCTGCTCAGTCTCTCAGGCCCTGGGTCCTAGCACTCACCTGCAGTAGTCCTCGGTTGGTCCTCCCTTCCCCGCTTCCCTTGCTCTGCCCTTGCCAGCAGCTCAGCTGCCCATGCAGACCCAGCAGCTTTTACCCTGGCAGGGGGCAAGCTCTCCACGAGGGAGGAAAGTGTGCCTTGGGTCAGGTCTCAGCAAACACATAGCAGGGTCAAAGGTCAAACTCTATGTCCAGTTAGCAAAACTTTCTGCTTTATCTCCAACCCCACCCTAATTTTGGGGCCTCCTTTGACTCTGGGAATCATGTCACTTCATGGCTATCTACAGTGTCACCTGGGTAGCCCTGAAGGGCAGCAATGACATGTTGGAGGTGGGGTCATGGTTGGTCTGGCACAACTGTAGACCTCACTGTGGTCCCTACAGATATGGATAGGATGTTTACAGCACTGGAATCCTTCATGCTGGGGCAGTTTGCCCGGCGAGCCTGTCACCCAGAGCAGTGGGCAGGTCTTAGGATGGGTGGTGTCAGTTGTCACAGGGCTGCTCTGTGTAGCCAAAGAGCACTGAAATGGGGCAACTTTGAAGGAACAAGAATATCCTTCTTACAGTTCCTGGCTAGGGAGCAGGAAGTCAGAGAGGAGGAGAGAGGAGAGAGCAGAGGGAGACCGAAAGGTGGAACTTTTATCAAGTGGCCTCTCCGAAAAAAACAACCACCATTGCTGGGGGCCAAAGCCTGGTTTACCACCTCTCAACACGGTTGCACTGGTGACTTTGTTTCCAATGCAGGAGCCCAAGGGACATGGTCAAGCCATGGCAGTGACCTTGGGAAAAAGGCAAGCTGCTGAGGGTTGGGACTGTTTGGTGCCACAACAGAGAAAGTTACAAAGTTGTCTGCCACCTAAGAGCCACAAGACAGGGAATGGGTCTAAGTGACAGGATGGCTGTCAACTTTCAGACATCAGCTAGCAGCCTCTTGTCTCTCTCCTCTCTGGGGACTTCCTGTATGGCTCAGGATGGCCTTGAACTAAAGGCCATCTACCTACCCAACTTTCAGAGCTATCAGCTTCTTGTGTCTCTCCTCCCTGGGGTCTTGCTATATGACTCAGGACAGCCTTTAACTAATGGCAACCCACCTATCTCAGCTAGTTAAATCTAGTTATGTGTCTTTACATCACACTACCCAGTTCACTGGCTCTCAGGGAGCCAGTATATTATTATTATTATTATTATTATTATTATTATTATTATTATTATTATTAGGCTTTTCGAGACAGGGTTTCTCTGTAGCTTTGGAGCCAGTATTATTTTTGTGTTATGCCTGAACTAACAAGCAAAATAACTTTTTCCAGCTCTACCTGTACCCCAGGTCTGCAGCATACATTCATGCTCCTGTCTCAGCAGGACTAGCTGTGGCCCACTGACCTCAGCCTCTCCTCCTGCTCTCTAGTGCAGGTTCCTTCTGAACACCCTTCTGGAAGGTTCCTTTTGGCAAACTACCTGGACATTTTGACTAAGTCCCTGTGCACACAATGCTTCTGAGCGGTGGAGAAGTGGGATCAGGCTGCACTTAAGAGTCCTCTGGGAACCCCAGCTGGGAGAGGAAGTCAGATAACACGGAGGAGTCCCTGAAGCAAGTACCCCGTGGTCTTGCAACCTGTGTCCTTTTCCCCCCTTACACAACTGCTGGAGAAGGAGCTGAGCCTCACCTTAAGCTCTGGAAAAGTAGAATTGGGTAAAGAGTCACGTGATGAGCTGCAGGACGCCCTCTCCCCATGTCTCCCTAGGATGGAGGAGAAGCTGGGGGCTGCCAAAGGTCATTCACTTTGCCACACTCCCCCTCATATTGGGACATCTTGAAGAAGAAAACTTGAAGAAACAGAGACCACTTGTTGACAGCTGAGGCCTGGGAACAAAAGGCTTGAACCCCTAGCCTAGTGTTCTCTGGGCTCTCCCTCCTGGCTGTGACTGGGGGCTGCCATGGATCTCCTAGGAGTTGGTTTAGTCTACAAGGTGATTCTTGAGGTGGTGCAGGGGTCCTGGAGTCACAGCTGGCAGGTTGGTGTAAACATGTTTTGTGGTCTCAGTTACAAAGATGCCTGCACACCAAGCTGTCTGTCCTTTCTCTTGGGATTGTTTATCTGGCCTCCTGGGGTGCAGGGTTACAGGATGCCCCCAAAGTGTGCACGCGTGTGTGAAACTGGGTGTGCCTGGGGTTCTGGGCAGATGCCTGCTTGGGTTTGCTCAGAGAACCCAGGAGCAACAGACTTCAGCCTAGTTAAGTCCTTCAGCTCTGGCAGGGCCACGACTGTCAGGGAGGAACAGAGGAGCCAAGATGGAATAGCTAAGACATTCTGGAAGAAAAAGACAGAAGAGCCTGTGAATGAAATTTGGGACTTCTTCACCAGGAAGGTCCTGGCCTCGGATAATGTGGGGATAAGGAGATCCAAGGCCTAGGTGTAACAGTTTGTGCTTTTGGAATGAACATTGAGCTCCTAAACCCACCAAAGTCAGGACCTCAAGCTCCAGGGTCCTTTATGGGGAGGCTAAGTGGCCTGCCCAGTTCTTCCTGAGTGAAAATCAGCCTGAAATGCCAGCTTTCTTCAAAGGCCCAGAATACGACTCTTGCTTCTGCTGAAGAGCAAAGACAGCCACATTTGCGGCAAGCTAGGGAGCCCATTCCTGAGGCCAAATACTTGGGCCCCACAAATCCAGCTCCAAAAGCCGCCCGGACTCGCCCCGCCCCCGTCATGCTCCGCCCTCCAAGCTCCGCCCCGTCCCCAGCCTCTCTCACACTCCACCCTCGCGCCCTTAAGTTTCACCGAAGTTTTCCGCGGGCCCCGCTGAGCGCCCCGCCCCTTGGCCCGTGACGCAACAATGGTGCAGCGCAGCGGCCAATGGGTTGCGGCGGAGGCCTGCAGCGTGAGCCAATGGAGGCGGCGGCCTGTCCAGCGGCGCTGCCCGGCCCCGGCCGCACTGCGCCGCCCGCCGCCCGCCGCCCGCCTCTGGGCCGCACCGGCACCAGCACCCGAAGACCTGGTCGCGGTGACTCAGAGTGCGGCGGGCGCGGGCGGCGGCGGCTCTTTCCACGTCCGGCATCGTGGTATCTCTATCTGCTCGCCGGTGCACGGACCCGCCGCAGGGACAGGGTCGCGCAGCTTGGTGAGTCGCCTGTCCCGGGCTCCCCCGCGCGCAGGTGCAGCCCCGATCCTGGCCATTGGCCAGCAGACACTCAGGCGCGTCCCGGAGCGGCCGCCGTCGAGGTCGGTCGGTCCTTGCCGGGAAGGGTCAGAGAGGATCTGGCCGGCGGCCCAACCTCCAGTCACGGAGCCGCGGCCGTGACTCTGCCCAGTGACGTGGGGCGGCCGAACTTTACGTAACCCACCCTGCACCCCACGCGTGCCTACACAGTACACCTGGGGCGCAGGGGCCCAGGCTCGGGAAGGCGCTGCAGTCATGGCATCGCCCCAGAGGGGCGGCTGCCGCAGCCCACTCCCTAGTGCTCACCTCTGCAACCCAATTACCACGAATGGTCGTGATACACAGTGTGTGGACAAGGCCCATTCGCCGTCCTGTGTCCCTTGTGACCTAGGGCTTTACCCTTGCCCGAGGTGGCAGGGCACTTGGGCCGAGGGGGGAGGGCAAGGGTGAGTGCCCTGGGCTCAGGTGGAGGCTGGGGGCCCAGGGCTGAGGCAGGGTTTAAGCTGGCGTCTGCAGTGTCTGGAATGGGCCCCAAACAGAACGCCGGAGACCTAGACTCTTATCCTGGACCAGCCTGACTTGCTGACTGACCTTGGACTAGCTTGTCTTTTGAAAAATGGGGTGGCAGTACTGGCCTCATGTGGATGGACCTGGAGTGGACTGTAGATAGTAAACGCTCCAATCCCTCTGTTGACTTCACCTTTTCTCTCTTTCCAGGAGCTCATCCCTGATGGGCAGCAAAATGGTTTGTTGATGAAGGACCAGAGCCACTCCCCTGCTTGGGCTGCTGGGCGCACTGGCCGCCACCGGCCACCACTTTCTTGCTGGTGAGGAAGCTGGAGTTTGGTGTGGAAAAGTGAAAAACCGCATCTGTAGAACCCAGGGCTGCCTGCAGGAACAGGGTAGGTCTGCCTGAATGAACAGTTACATCCATGACCTTCTTGGAAAGAAGTTCTAAAGGGTACTCTGCTGGGGGCCAAGGTAGAAGTGGAGTTGGGGATAGGTTTGGGGCTGGATGAGTTGGGCTCTGCTGCTTGTGCTATGGGCATGTGTCTTAGGTGTCACATAGATTCCTCTTTATTTGCAGTGGGCAGGACCTGGCTCATCTGTGAGCAGGCGCTCAACTTTCTGAAGGTCCCAGAGCTGCAGTGGGTTGGGAGACTTGAAGGCTCCGGCAGATCCAGCCTTCTCTCTCTCTCTCTCTTTTTTTTTTTTTTTGGTTTTCCGAGAAAGGGTTTCTCTATAGCTTTGGAGCCTGTCCTGGAACTAGCTCTTGTAGACCAGGCTGGTCTTGAACTCACAGAGATCTGCCTGTCTCTGCCTCCCGAGTGCTGGGATTAAAGGCGTGCGCCACCACCGCCCGGTCCTAGGTCCAGCCTTCTCTAGCAGAAACTAGAGAGACGGGGTGCAGATGTAGAAATTCAAGAAATTCAAGCATGATTCTGGACCTAGGAGAGAACAGAGCTGGGGGCAGTGACTAGTTGAGGCTGCTGATGGGAAAAGGGGCTCTGACATCAAAAGGCATCAAAGACTGAGGTGGATGCCATTTCTCAGGCTGAGGGAGTTGTGACCAAGGCTTCACTTGGCTCCTTCGCCCCACAGGTTGGTCTGGGTGGTGTGACCCATGCCTTAAGGCCAGGAGACTCCCAGAGACCAGCATGCCATGGGACGCCAGGCCAGGACGCAGTGCCAATGGCGCGCCCGAGGGCGCGGGCTCAGCTCGTTTGCGGGTGCAGAAGCAGTGCAGGAAGTCATCCTTCGCCTTTTACCAGGCTGTGCGTGACCTGCTGCCCGTGTGGCTACTCGAGGACATGCGTGCCAGCGAGGCCTTCCACTGGGACGAGCGCGGGCGCGCCACTGCCTATTCGCCGTCAGAGGCCCTGCTGTACGCGCTCGTGCACGACCACCAAGCCTATGCTCACTACCTTCTGGCCACCTTCCCCAGGCGTGCCCTCGCTCCACCTAGTGCGGGTTTCCGCTGTTGCAACGCACCGGGACCGCATGTGGCGCTGGCGGTGCGCTACAACCGCGTGGGCATCTTGCGGTGCATCCTGCGAACTGTGCGGGATTTCCCACTCGAAGAACGCATGCGCCTTCTGGACCGACGTGGCTGCAGCCGTGTGGAGGGTGGTGGCACGTCGCTGCATGTGGCCTGTGAGCTTGCGCGCCCCGAGTGCCTCTTCCTGCTGCTTGGCCATGGAGCTTCTCCAGGCCTGCGAGACGGTGGTGGCTTTACGCCATTGGAGCTGCTGCTGCGCCAGCTGGGCCGGGATGCCCTCTCAGTCCCTACTGCTGCTGAGGCCGCCTCTGCCACCGTCAACGCTGCCACCTCCAGCACCACTCCGCCTGGGGAGCTATGTCAGCGCCGCCTGCTGCTGCTTGACCTGCTGGCACTGTACACTACGGGGGGTGCTGCGGGCCCAGCTCGATGTGAGCTGTTGGGAGACCGGCTACGCTGGCAGAGGCTTCTGGGTGAGGACAAGTTCCAGTGGCTAGCAGGGCTGGCGCCACCCTCCCTCTTTGTGCGAGCTATGCAGGTGCTGGTCACCACCATCTCACCCGGCCGCTTCCCTGAGGCCTTGGATGAGCTGCCTCTACCACCCTTTTTGCAGCCATTGGACCTCACGGGCAAGAGCTAGACTCGGGGCACCCTTGGCACTGTATTTGGGGACAGAAGTATTTTTGAGAATATTGTATCTGGCACTTTACATATATGGATCTCTGACTGTACAGAAGAACCTGCCTGGTCTGTTGCATGCATTTGGGCTAGGGCTGCCAAGTCAGGCAGGCTCTTAAGACAGCCTTGGCTCTTCACACACCTGCTCAAGCGCACTGGGTCCCTGCTCAGCTAAGGATATGGGTGAGGACCTGGAGTCCCGGGGAGGTGACATCTGACCCAAGCAGGAGAGGAACAGAGACACAGGATGGGGACTGACACAACTGAGCAAGAGGGCAGAATGTGCTGAGGCCGAGAGCACAGGCTTGTGCAGTTCTGACCTGTCCTGTGCTGTCAGCCTCATGAATGGCCCATGGAGTTGGACTTGATTCTGTGTCCAGGACGAGCAGGGCCGAGCAGGCAGTTGTGACAGGAGTTGAGAGGAGGAGCCAGGTTGTGTGTGTTTGTAGTATCTCACTCTGAATCATGGGTTTCTCCATCCCTGCCTGTAATTGGCCCTGTGCTCCCCTTTTTCCCTCAGGATTGGCAAGTGCTCACCCTGGGCCTCTGTGCTCAGCTCTGGCACTGCACCTGCTCCACCACGGGTTGAGGGTTCCCAGCATTCTGTCCCATCAGGACCAGGAGCGCCTTCTAGGCCTCCTGCCCAACCCCAGGGATGGGCTCCACCCCCTCTCACAGTGGATGTCATGTGGTGCTTATGGGGCTCAGGGCTGGTTGTCATCACCCTCCGCGAGCTTCGTGGCCAGCTGGAGAGCTGGCTTCTGCTAGGAACTTGTGAAGATAGGAGGCTTGTTATGAATGCACCATCTTTCAGGACGTGGGGACCGTGACTGCAGAGCTGGTCTCACACCCTGAGGAACTTCAGGACTGGGGAGGAAGGCCGGATCACCCTGCCCAGCGATTTCACTGGACTGTGAAATTCAACCTCTGTGGCATGGGCTTGTGGGCCATGATGTGCTGCCAGGAGTAGAAGCCAGCAGTCCGCTGAATTGGCCAGCCTGGCTGGCACACCTGCTGCTCAGTGCTCCTGAAGTACAGCATGCCTGGGGGTGGAAAAGTCCGGGGTACTGGGCCACAGGAGGGAGGGTGGGGGGGAGCCTGGAGAGCAGGAAGGGCCCTAGATCTTGCTACCTCTGTTCTGGGCCCTACTATTATTGCCAAGGGATTTTAGGTCATTTCTCAGGCCTAAAAATGTGATACCCCCTACCAATTCCAGAAAGTGGGGCAAGAAGTTACCAGCTGGTACAGATCCTACATCTAGATCGGAAGCTCTGCTTCTGCCTAAGTTGCTTCTCTGAGCCCTGGCAGTTGTGGGTGATGGATGCTAATGTCTTCCCCAACTCTAAGTTTGACCCATTCAAGGGTAGTCCCCCTGGACTTCTGGGAGGTCCCAGGTCCAGATTAAGGATGTCGTTGATGGTGGTATTTCCGTATCTGCAGGGCGTGAACAATGGCTTGCAATAGCTCCTGGGGGAGCCTAGAAAGCTGGGCCCCTGTTGAGAATGTCTCCTTAGCCCAGTGCCCTTTGGGGTCTGCTGGTGAGGGCTAGGTGCACCTGTCTCCTTCAGGTAGACAGACTGCTGCTTTGTTGATGGCCTTTCTAGAGCTGCTTGGTCTGGAGGAGGGGCAGTGCACTATTTAGGCCTTGTGGTAGCCATCAGGGAGGATGCAGGGTGGAACCTGGTGGGAGGAATTGGCACCATAGGGCGAGGATCAGGCCCAAGAGGGGTGGCTTGGCTCATGGTGACAGACACATAAGTGTCATGGTAGTCATCATTGCTGATTGAACCCCAGCTCCTGTGCCTTGGATGGGTACAAAGGCCAAGGAAGACTCACTTGGGACACTGATTTGGGTGGGACCTCACTACTGGGAGGGGTGGAGAAGCCTTGTCAGCGTCCTCAGAGGAAGGCCTGGTTCCTGTTCCAGATCTACTGTCATGCTTGCACTTCGGGAAGCAGAAGGCCTGGAGAGGTGGCACCCCTCTGATAAGCAAAGCTTCACTTATCGGGTGGTAGTTTCTGAGAGAGGTTGGGTGGCCTCAGCGTGTGGTTATCTGTTCCCTAGGCTCCCCAGCTCAGGAAGGGCCACCTTGTTGGGTGTTGCCACCCTGGCCATGAGCTTGCAGTACTGAGCAGATCTGGAGGGGACTAGAACCTGCCAGGCTCTGCTGAAATCCACTACCAGCTAGTAGGAGGTGACCTTGGTGGCTCAAAACATAAGATCAAGTCTGTTCTTCCCTTGGTTTATTTGTTTGCTTCATAAATTTCACCTTTCACCGAGGAATCCTGCCCCAACAAAATGTCAAATGTGTCCCCAGGAGATCTGTACTGCACCTCGGTTAGAGAGTGCAGGAGCTAGATTTTCTGGCTCCTGATGCCTATTTGCAAGGACAGTGAAACTGAGCCGCAGTGAGGCTCATTGCTGAGTGCCTCACCTGGACTTGGAAGGGCAGATCTGCACTGGTGCTGTGGCCTGCTGCTGCCTCCATCCTTGGCTTGTCACTTTCCACACCGACTCCATCTGCTTTAACCCTGGCTTCGTTTCTGTACTAGTTACAGCATGGGCGGCCGGTCTGTGCACATTACTTCAAACCCTTTTACTGACAAGGTGGCTCCCCAGGAGGCAGGAAGGAAGCACATAGGCTTTCCAAGGCTCCACCACGCTGGAGTCCTGTCCACTAACTGCAGACTACCATAGTAGTGTTTGGCTGTGATCCCAGCACAGAGGATCAAAAGTTCATAGCCAAGTGCTGGAGAGATGGCTCAGTGCTTAAGAGCACTGGCTGCTCTTCCAGACCCATGTTCAATTGATTCCCAGCACCCACATGACAGCTTAAACACTCTGTAACTATTTCCAGGGGATCTGATGCCCTCTTCTGACCTCACCTTAGCCACAAGGCATGCATGTGGTGCACAGACTTACATGGGGGCAAAACACTCATGCACATAAGTCTTAGGAAAAAAAGTTGATTTCAGACCTCAGGATATATATTTCAGAGGGCAGAGTGCTTGCCTTGTACCTACAAAGTGTTTGGGTTTGATCGCCAGCACCAAATAAAGCTGGCATTCACAAATAAATCTCAGCATTCACAGGGTGAAGGCAGTTTGAAGTCAGCTTTCGAGTTATATGAGACTGTCTCAAAAAAGTATCAAGGTCAGTCTAGGCTACATATGAGTTCTAGGCTACTCCTGCCCCGTCTCTGTTTCAAAAAAGTAAACATCAGTAATTGGCACTGGTGCCCCCCACCCTTTGGTGACTGGCTCTGACTATAAAAACTTGAGATTTGACTTCTGCATGATAAAACACAAAGGCATCAATTTGTAACTTGATGAGTTATGACTAATGTCTGCACAGATGTAACCACTGCCCCAGTCAAGGGAGAAGTGGAAATTTCTACCTCCAGTGAAATCTAGACATTTAATTTTTTCCTGTCGAGATGGCTCCATGGGTAAAGGTGTTTGCCACCCAAGCCTGGAATCCTGAGTCAATCCCTGGAACCTGTGTAAAGGGGGAGGACACAGGACTGACTCCACAAAGTTGCTCTCTGACTTGTGCTAGCATGCACATCCACACACACA
>JAQHUG010000231.1:455992-488437 GCA_028555095.1 Dicrostonyx torquatus | reverse complement strand
TTGAAGTGGGGAGAGGAGACGCAGGGAGGGGAGCAGAGGAAAATGTAGAACTCAATAAATATCAATAAAAATAAATAAATAAATAAATAAGAGAATGTCTGCTATGAAAATACAAAGCTAGATCTGACAGCACAGGTCAGCGTCCCAGCAACTTGAAGGTTGAGGCAAGAGATCACCAGTTCAAAGTCATCCAAGTTGCAAGGGAAGTTCAAGGTATGCCCTTAGCAAGATCCTGTCTCAAAACAAACAAACAACAAAAAATGTGAAATTAGTGGTAGCACACTCCTTTCATCCCAGTACTCTGAAGCAGAGGTGGGTGTATCTCTGAGTTCAAGACCAGCCTGGTCTACAGAGCGAGTTCTAGGACAGCCAGGTCTACACAGAGAAACCCTGTTTAAAAAGCAATGAAAACAACAAAATACATGAAATGAGACCTGGGAATATGGCTCAGCAGTCAGTACTCGCCTAGTAGGTGTGAGTTCATAGCACTATCGAATCATCCTCAGCACTATCAAAGAGCACACAACAAAAATAAGGGAGGGAGGGAAGTGTTAGAACAAAGCCGGCCCCCTCCCCCCAAACTTTGTCCTAAACAGAAGGATTGTTATTGCATAAATGGAAACCTTTTTCTGATTTGTTGTATAAATGGGGGGAAGAGGTGCAGGTTGTATTCCCGGCACCCAGCTCCCAGCCCCCAGCCGCCGGCCCTCTCAGCTGCTGGTTGCTTGCTTATGCCCGAAATAACCACATGACAATTATATTTATTTAAACTCTGCCTGGCCCATCATCACCAGCCTCTTCTTGGCTAGCCCTCACATCATAAACTAACCCATTCCTAATAATCTGTGTGTCACCACGAGGTGGGGACTTACCAGAAAATTCTAACCTGCATCCATCTGTGGCGGGAGCATCATGGCGACTTTCCTTTCTCTCTCACCGCCTTCCGTTCTGTCTACTCTGCCGACCTAAGGGCTGTGTCCTATCTTATAGGCCAGGCATCCTTTTTATTTAACCAATTAAAGCACAGAAATACAGAAGAACCCTCCTACTCCACTGATTATTAGGAGGGAGCCTCTTTTAACCCTTCAGCAAAGGCCTGTATTCTGAGGGACCCTTCTCAAACTGCTCTAAGCTCACTTTGACAAGGCCATTAGTCAGTTGAAACAGCCTGTATTAGAACAAAGGCCCCACTCTGTCACATAAAACCTGCTTTCTCAGCATTTTGTTCTCCTCTGCAAGATCTTGGCAGTTTGGTTCCCAATAAACCATTCTTTATACCCACAGGGTTTTGGTGATTCGACTACACCCTTATGTACAGGAAGGAGAAGACTATTAAAGAGTGAGAACACACACAAGCAGGCAAGCTGGGGACATTTAACCATCCAGGGACCATGTAGGGAGAAGACACTTCACAAAACAGCTGTTGCGGGCTAGGAGGATGGCTGACATATATGACATACAAAACCAGTTCAAGAAGATAAAGCAAGCAAATGCCTTGACAAGAAATGAGACAGAAGCAGCAATCACCTCTCAAAACAGAAAAACCCAGAGTAGATGGCTTTCCTTCTAACAGACCTCTACAAAGAACAAACAGCAAGCTCTTGAAAGCACCCCATAAGACAGAGAGGATACATTCTGTGCCAGTCTACTCCTACCAAAACCAGATAAGGACAAAATAAAATGAGAAACTACACAACAACTTCCCTGATGAACACAGATGTAAAAGTTCTCAATAAAATGCTTACAAAGTGAA
Organism: Dicrostonyx torquatus; assembly: GCA_028555095.1. Taxonomy (NCBI): domain Eukaryota; kingdom Metazoa; phylum Chordata; class Mammalia; order Rodentia; family Cricetidae; genus Dicrostonyx; species Dicrostonyx torquatus. The sequence goes on along the minus strand of JAQHUG010000231.1, from coordinate 486,684 downwards.
TTCGAAAACACATAAAAATACCATATATCACCATCAAGTGGGTTTCAATACAAGGATGCAGGAGTGGTTCATCATATGCAAGCCAATAAATTACAGTATATAGATAAGACAGAAATCACATCTCTGAAGATGTAGACAAATTAAATATCACTCCATAATAAAAGCTCCAAAGAAAGCAGTAACAGAAGGAACATACCTCAATATAATAAAAACTCTATCCTGCAAATCTATTTTTACACTGCTCTACTTTTATACTGGACCTGGGTTCAGTTGCCAGTACCCATATGGTGGCTCAAACCAGTTATAACTTCAGTTCCAAGGGACCCAATGTTCTCTGCTGGATTCCACTGGTATGGATGTAATGCACATATACACATGTAGGCAAACTTTCATGTCACAGAGAGAGAGAGAGAGAGAGAGAGAGAGAGAGAGAGAGAGAGAGAGAGAGAGAGAGAGAGAGAGAGAAAACCTTCTTAAAAAAAAAAAACAGGGGGCACAGGTAGCTGGCTCAGTTAGTGAGGCACTTTCTACAAGCATAAAAATGTGAGTTCAGATCCCCAGCACCAGGGGAAAGCTGGGCATGGTAGCATGCATCTCTAAACCAGTGCTAGGGTACAGCAGAGAAGCAGATGGACTCTGAGGGCTCACTGGTTCACCAGTCTAGTTTATGTGTTGGCTCCTGTGAGAGATACTGTCTCAAACGAACAAAACTATAACAACAAAAAAGCAGAGGGCTATGGAGGGGCACAAGATGCCGAGCTCTGGTTTCCACATGTGCATGCATGTACACACAAATGCATATACCACATACAAAGTGTATGTAAAGTGTAAAAGACATATTAACAATAGCTTCAAAAATAAGCAAAAAAATGACAATAGAGGATACAAAAACGGTAAGAGGCCTCTGCAATGGAACATTACAAGATTAAGGAACGAATCTGAAGATGGGAAGACCTCCCATGTTCACAGACCAGCACAGCACAATGAAACTTCAGAGAACCACAACATATTAACAGCAGTGAAATTTAAGTAATACTTTACATGTTAGTCTGGCTACTTGCCAGCTCTATGGCCATGGTGTTATACAGTTCACTCTGCCAGGCCAAGTCTCTGCAGTCTAGGCAGAATAAGTAACACTGAGTGTACATAGAGGTGACTTGGGGCAGATGGCTCAGCAGCTGAGCAATGAAGACGAATTAGGAAGAAGCAGCAACTGCTCAGAGTGACCCAACGAACACTAAGGAGGGTTCTCCTGGAAGAAGACACAGCCTCAAGTGGGATGTAAGTACCTGAGGATTCCTATCTATCTATCTATCTATCTATCTATCTATCTATCTATCTATCTATCTATCTCTCTATCTCTCTATCTGATGTATATAAGTGCTCTATCTGCATGTATGGCTTTATGCCAGAAGAGGGTTGTGAGTCACCATGTGGTTGCTGGGAATTGAATATTCAGGACCTCCGAAAGAGCAGCCAGTGCTCTTAACCACTGAGCCATCTCTCCAGCATTGAGGACCCCTCTTTTATTCAGCCCACAGAGCCCGTAGTGCTATGAAGAACACACCATCACTTGTGCTGGCATTAGAGGCACCCTTAATATGGACAGAAAACCCTGCAAACTCCACTTCTGATAGCTGCTAAATACAACTAAAAATATTTCCTCCAAGGCCTCCCAAACACTAGCAAGTCTGAAAACTGACTCATTTGTTTTGAGTACTTTGTAGAAAATTCACCCCAAAACCATTATAAGAGGGAGGTTTTACCAAAGACCAGGAAACAAAAATAGAGGAGCTGCTGCTAACTGGAGAGGCTTCAGTTGCTCACTTCATGTGCCCGGGGCACCCTCTGTGGCTCCACCTCTGCTCAGCTCTGAGAACTTCCTTCACCAGACACAAAGCCTGAGCAGAGGAGCAGAGGCCACCAGGGGCACACAGGTCATTTACAGTCTGGTATGGATCTTCTACATAATTCTTAAAGTTTGGATTCAGAAAAATCTTCCTGACTATTGGATTTTTTTACTGAATCCTCACCATCCCTCTCACTGCTAAACTTACTTTCCCAGGGCCAGATGTGGAAAAATCTGTTGGTTTCATCACTAACCTGTGAGTGCTACCAATGAGCTCAACGGGGAGCATCATGGCCAGCCACCCTTACAGCTCCTGGAGTCAGTGTCCCAGCATAGGTCTAGGACCCTAGAGCCATAGGAAGGAACCAAATCCGGTGTCAGACACTCTTAGAGAACCAGAACTCACTGAAGCCTACTCAGGGTATGAGCTGCTGGGCTGTCTCCAGGAGGGGTTTGGGTTTTACAGGGTGTTTTCAGTTGGGAAGGAGTGTGGTGGGAAGAGCATTAAGGAAGAAGGAACCACTGCAGGCAAAGGGGACTGTAATAAGCCAAGTGGTGTGTGTGTGTGTGTGTGTGTGTGTGTGTGTGTGTGGTTAGGCTGTTCAGCTGAGACAAGCAGTCAGCAAACTTCTGGGAACTGGAGAATGCTCAGTTTCCATTTTCCCAACAGGGCTGGGTCTTGCATGGATCATAAATCTTGGTGTTTTAGGTGACTCCATCTTGGGCCAAAGGCCTAGGGCAACCCTACACCACCTACTAGAAATAAGGCCTCAAGCAACTTCCTGAATCACTCTGAGCTGGAGTCTTCTCTGTCCCCTGTAATCTCAGCACCAAGTTCAAGGTCAACCTTAGCCAAAAGAGGAGCAGGGCCTGGTGGCACAAACCTGTATCTCACCACTCAGGACACAGAAGCTCTCCGGAGGACCAGGGGTCAAACATATCTTTGGCTACATAGTAAACCTGAGATTAGTCTAAATGATATAGACCCTGCCTTTTAAAAAAAACCGACCAATGAACCAAACAAAAAGGAGAAAGGGGGCAGCTGCCTGTCCCTCTGGTGCAACCAGGCTCCAGCTGATCCTGGGCAGGGGGTGGGCTGAGGCTGAGGCGCGACTGGGATGGGACACTGGGGGGTGGGGTGGGCTGGTGGCGGTGTGGCCCTGAGCCCCTTCCCCAGGCCGGCAGGCTGGGAGCCGGTGGGGGTGGGTGCAGCGCTTGGGGTTCCCAGGCCCTGCCAGCTGCCTAGCGGAAGGGGGTTGGCGGGGGAAGGAGGGTGGGGGAGAAAAAGGGACAGAAGTAACTGCTTTTTTGAGTTGCCATGAAGGGGGACACATGTGCTTAAAGCATTTAGGCTGGTACAAGGAGACCATCTGTAACAGCTTATTGTTTCCTCTAACCTTAGAAATGACATAGCCCTAGCGTGTAAGAATGCACCAGAAGCCTTGCAGGGGCAGTTAGGGGGAGCAGGACTGGGTCCCACTATAGTCTGTCTCATATAGCAGGGTTGTGATGCTGGGCAGGCTGCTAAACTGTTCTAAGCAAAACCACTTCCTTATAAGATGGAACCCCTCTGGCTTCTGCTTCTTGGGACAAAAGCAGGATTAAGGATAGGGCACTTCCTGGAAAGGTGCAGTGTGAAGGGTAGCACACATACAAAGCTTCCCCTAGGAACAAATGAGAAAGCATTTGTAATTCCAAATTCCCGGGCATAGTGAATTCCTTCTACAACACAGCAGAGTGTACAAAATGAGAAAATACAGCTCAGCTCAGCAGAGCTATTGAAGGGTGTCAAGTTGGGAGTATAGGACCGGGCCCCAGGCCTGATCTGGACTCCAAATCCCAAAGAGGAACATGTGGTCCCTTTTCCTTCCTCCCGGTGGTTCCATTGGTGCAGCTTCCCAGTTTCCCCCCACAGGGCCACCAGAGTGCAGAACTTCCATTAAACCTGGATATTTCTTAATTTGGCTTGTTTTGATTCTGCTTGATTGGGAATTTTGCGTCAGCAGGGAGCTTGCGTTAGAAAATATTCCTAACAAAGGGGTACATGTTTAACAGCAATTTAACAGTCTGCTTTACCCAGAGCACAGTTTTAAAGTTCTTTCAGGTGACTTTATTCTATTTTGGTGTTTTCCTGGGTCAAACTGTCCATCACTACAGGAAAGACCTTCAGTCACTCATATTAAAGCTCTCGTCTCCATTTTAGCTTTGCTTTCTTGAGGTTACTGTGGAGTCTAGATGGAGACAGAAGCAGAAGTCTGTGACTTGACACAGTTCTTACTGCAACACTATTGCTCATGCTGTCCAGCTCCCCCATGTCCAGCAAGTAGAGAGGTTCCTGTGGCACAGGCTGTGGACAGGGTCTTCGCCACCATAACTTGTAGTCTAGCTCTTATTAAGACCACTGCTATGTGCCAAAGCCTGCATACAGCCCACTGTGATCATGGGCTTCAAAAATACATAACTGTAATAAATATAATTCAGAGCTATCAGTGGGACATTAATATGAAGCAAAGCACTATACACAGAATGAGAGGAAGAAATGAGAAAAGTTAGAATAGAAATACATAAAGCATAGGAAAACAATATAGAATATCAATAAAACCAAATAGGGTATTTTGAAAAAATGATGAAGTTGACTAACTTTTGGACCTCAGAGCCCACACAGTCAGAGGTGGTTATATGCATCCATAATCCTAGCTGTCCATGGAGAGATAGGAGGCAGAGACAGAAGTCCCTGGAAACTCACAGAAGTCTGAGAGAATAACCTTATGTTATGGCCCCTCAAATAAAGGTTCTTTTCTGTATGTTTGTTTTGTTTTTCTCTGTGTATCCCTGGCTGTCCTGGAACTCACTCTGTAGACCAGGCTGGCCTCGAGATATCCATCTGCCTTTGCCTCCTGAGTGCTGGGATTAAAGGTGTGGGCTACTACCACCTAGCCTATGTTTGTTTGTGTTTTTATGTGTATAAAGTGTTTTGACTGCATGTATGTCTATACACCACATGGGTGCCTACTGCCCAACAAGGCCAGAAGAGGATGTTGGATCACCTTAAACTGGAGTCCGAGATGGTTAGTGGGTCACCATGTGCACACTGGACATTGAGGCCCTATCATCTAGCAGAACAGTCAGTGCTCTTAACCGCTGAGCTTATCTTTCCTTATATAGTTTAAGAGAAATATATCTAGTATATAAACCAAGCCTATTTAGGTCTTTGGGAGCAACTAACAAAAAACCATGTGAGAACACACTATAAACTGAAATTCCACAGGAGCCGGGCACTAGGTTTGGGAAAGGGCAGTGCTGGAACTAAATCCCCACACATGATAGGCAAACGCTCCACTAACCCAGGAAACAAAACTTCTAAAGGCTAGGAAGGCACTCACTGAACACTAATAACAGGACCATGGCTGCAGCTCAGGGTAGAGTGCTTGGCATTTGTGAGGCCCTAGGTTCAGTCTCCAGTATTAATAGGAAAAACAACAAAACCCACTGAGAATACATATCTCCATGGCAACACTTTATGTAAATTTTACTTTCTTCTTTGTATTTCTGAATAGTGTTTAATTTTTTTAAAAGGGTAATTTTCATTTGGTGAGAAGTCAAATATATTTATTTAAAAAAAAAAAAAACTTGTGCTGGTTCAGATAATCTTGAATAACCTGTTTAGCTATAAACTTAACAAATACCAAATTCCAAGCTTGGAATGTCAAGTGACCAGAGTACTGACAGGGCACACCTCTCCATGTGCCCTGGGAGGCATCCTAACAGCTTCCCTCTTAATAAAAGCCAGTTCTGTCTAGCTGGCTTTGCTTACCTGGACAGGTGGCTCAATCATGATCCAGGCCGGAAGCATCAAACTAGGATTCAGAGGCTGGGTTCCAACACGGAAGTAAACTCCACCCTTGGAGTCACAGGCCCAGATATGCTGATTTCCACATGCCAAACTGGTCAGTCTTACAGTTCCTGCAGAGAAACAATACACACTGTAATTATTTTGCCAAATGACTAATCTTTCACCTGGTATATAAACTACTTCAGAGGAAGACAGGTGGCTACCTCTGCAGTTGAATGCTGTTGTATGTCACCTGGCTGTCCTTCCAAATGGGGTACAGAGCCTTGGCATAGCTGCTAGGTGCCTCAGAGTATCCTGTGTAGGTTGCTGGCTAGGTAGCCATGAAGGCATCAAGCACAGTACCCTGAGATATCAAGCCTGGGGATAAACATCTCCATGTGAGTTCCCCCATTAGCTTCATCCAACATGGGACCACTGTAGTAAATTCTGGATGTGTGGAATGGGGATGCATATTTACCAGAATTAAGACTAAATCTCTTGGGGGCTGGAGAGATGGCTCAGAGATTAAGAGTACTGGCTGTTCTTCCAGAGGTCCTGAGTTCAATTCCCAGCAACCACATGGTGGCTCACAACCAGCTGTAATGAGATCTGGTGCCCTCTTTTGGCCTGCAGGCATGCTTGCAGGCATAACATTATATATACACATATACAGTATAACACTGTATATATAATAAATAAAAAAATCTTTTTAAAGGCCTGATAAAATCTTGTGTGAAACAGAATCTGCCAAATTTGACTTTCCTCCTGTCCTTATGCTTCCAAATTTCAGTAAGAATGCAAAAGAGCCAGGTGGTTGTGGCGTATACCTTTAATCCCAGCACTTGGGAGGCAGAGGCAGGGGGATCTCTGTGAGTTCAAGGCCAACCTGGTCTATAAGAGCTAGTTCCAGGACAGGCTCCAAAGCCACAGAGAAACCCTGTCTCAAAAAACCAACCCCCCCTCCCCGCAAAAAAAAAAAAAAAAAAAGAATGCAAGAGAAAGAAAAAAGGCCAACCCCTCTAGGATACCGACTGGCTCTCATATATTGAGTTTTGACCAAAACACTCACTGTCATCATTTATATGTTAGCAAATGAAGTAGAATGAAAAAAACTGTGTGTGTATGGGGAGGGGGGACACAACACCAAATCTCCTAAAGAACCTCACTTTATTTATTTATTTTTGGTTTTTTGAGACAGGGTTTTTCTGTGTAGCTTTGACTATCCTGGAACTTCCTTTGTAGACTAGAATGGCCTTGAACTCAGAGAGATCCATCTGCTTCTGCCTCCTGAGTGCTGGGATTACAGGCTTGTGCCACCAGGCCCGGTTCTTCACTTTTATTTTTGCATTTTTTCTTTGCTGATTAAACTAGCTGCTAGCCATAGGAAGGAATGAAATGGAAGGAATTAGAAAAGAAGCTGGGCTGGAAGGCATGGCTTAATAGCAGAGCATTTGATATAGCACCTCAAGAAAAAACATAAATTATATCTGATAATAGTGTAGCAATTAAAAAGTACAGCTGTTGAGCTGGGTACAGGCTTTAATTCCAGGACTCAGGAGGCAGAGGCAAGGGGATCTCTGTGAGTTCAAGGCCAGCCTGGTCTACAGAGCAGTTCCAGGACAGGCTCCAAAGCTACATAGAGAAACCCTGCCTTGAAAAAACAAAACAAACCAAAAAGGTGGGGGTTGGAGAGATGGCTCAGTGGTTAAGAGTGCTGCTTGCTCTTCCAAAGGTCCTGAGTTCAATTCCCAGCAACCACATCTGTAATGAGATCTGGTGCCCTCTTCTGGCCTGCAGACATACATGCAGAATGCTAAGAATACTGTATACATAATAAATAAATAAATCTTTTAAAAAGAAACAACAAAAAGGTTCAGCAAGTTGCCTAATATCTACTATAATGTAATACGGGCTCTCAGCCAGGTCTCCCACAACCTCACTTCAAACCTTATAGAAACAATAGATAGATGGTTTGCACTGGAGAAATTAGGAAATTTATCCTGGATCACAGGCAGGCGGTGGCCAAGCCAGGAAGCAAAGACGAACAGGAGATTTGAACCCAGGCCAGCTACCTCTGACCTCCAAGTCTGTAAACAACAAATGTAAAGATTCAAATTCAGGTTCAAGTCCAGATTTGACAAAGTAATCTATCAGAACAACCCATACCTTATCAAGATACAGAACATTCTGTCTCCCTAAGCATTTTCTCAGGTCCCTCCCTGCCCATGACCTCTGCTTTAGGCCAGGTTCTCAAGTCTCCCTAGCTGCCCTCAAATTTGTTATGTAAGCAAGGATGGATCCAGAACTGACTTCTACCGCCAGAACTTAGTTCAGTCTTCTAGGGTTCATACAGGCAGAACCAAAGTCCATGAGCTACAGAAGGAAGCAGCCTGAGGCAGGAGTCACATCCCCTTGCTGCTAAGTACCATTGCACTGGACACAAACGCCACACTTAGTTTCTGTATTTACCTACCAGTGGACATTTGGGCCATTTCCATGTTTTGTTACTAGAGCAAAACTGCTATAGCCACTCTTGCATAAGTTTTGTTTTCTTGTGGCAAGCTAGGCCTGACAGTGCAGTCTCAGTCCTTGAGAGGCTGAAGGAATAGGAACAGCTGTCCTGGACTGCACAATGAGGCCAGGTCTCAAAAGGAGAGTGAGGGGAGCAGAAACCTGTATTATTTTTCTTTTATTTCAAAGAAGATTTTTAAATTATTTTTTACATGTGTGTTTTACCTGCATGTATGCAAGTATGCCATGTGTGTACAATGCCTGAAGAGGGCAGAGGGAGGTGGATCCCCTGTAAGTAGATGACAGATGGTAGTGAGTCACCATGTGGGTGTTGGGAGCTGAACCCAGGCTTTTAGCCATTAAGTCATCTTTCCAGCCCCTATTTTCTTTCATATAGAATTGTCAGAACATAGGTTAGATGTTTTACTTTAAGACATTTAAAAAATTTTTCTTTAAGTTTTTTTTAATCAGATTTATTTTTATTGTATTTTAAATTAAGAGAAAGAGAGAGAAAGGTTGTGTGTGATTGTGTGAGTGTTGGCAGAAACCAGAGGCATCAGATCTTTCCCTGGGGCTGGAGCTACAGGTGTTTGTGAGCCACCTGACATAGGTGCTAGGAACTGAAGTTGGGTCTTCCACAAGAACAGGAAGCTCTTAAACACTGAGCCATCTCTCCAGCCCCTACATAAACATGTGTGTATGTGTAAGTCAGGGATAACTTGTAAGAGTTGGTTCTTTCCTCTTACCATGTGGTTCAGGATTAGCAACACTTTTAAACAGAATGCCAGTTTCTTCAAGTTGGTTTTTTTTTTTTCCTTCGAGACAGGGTTTCTCTGTGGCTTTGGAGCCTGTCCTGGAACTAGCTCTTGTAGACCAGGCTGGTCTCGAACTCACAGAGATCCGCCTGCCTCTGCCTCCCGAGTGCTGGGATTAAAGGCTTGTGCCACCACCGCCCAGCAGGTTGTACTACTTTACATACTGACTAGCACTGTTCTGTGAAATCCGGTTGTTTACATCCTATTTATTGAGGTTTCTGTTGGGATTAAGTCCCACTAAACCTCTCAGGATGCAGAAGGATTGCTATAACAGGCGAAAACCTGACTAATAAGGTCTGAAAATAAATAAAATAAATTAGCTCACGTAAGTATTTTTTTTATCATGTTCCATTTATTCTTTCTATGCTCTCTCTAATGCTCTCTCGATGTTCCTCTTTTGATGTTCCTCCTCCATGCTTCTCTTTTGATGTTCCTTGCTGTTCTTCCCATCCTGCAAGGTTTCCAGTTTATATACCCACACAGACATAGTTAAAAACAATGATACCAAGCATGTATTTCTTAGGGCTAACAGGATGGATGTTATGTCTCAGAAGGAGTGTGACTGTGAAGTTCCCCAGCAGATACTGGGAGGATTAGGATGGAGCTTGGCCCCCAGGCTAAGCATCAGAGTTCTGTATCCCCTGGTACTCAGGTGAGAAGGAATTTCTTTCTCTGGGACTGGATTAGCAACCCAAGCTTTTTTCCTGTATATTTATAGGTAAAGGATCAGTTAATTTCCTAGACTAAGACCTTGTATCAAGTGAAAGGTGATGGTAAGCACAGAATATTAATAGCTTGTTAGGGAAGAGCAAAAGTCAGTAGGTTACAGTCTCTTGAGTTGGCTATTAGAGAATTCAGGGCCATCCAGACCTGTTATCAGTAAGAGCAGATGTACTGTCTCTCCTACTCAGTGCCTCCTGCTCAGGGCTCCCTTCATGTCAGTAAGTCCTGCAGGTAAGCATAATTGGAGAGGACTAGCTTTATGTAAAACTGACTATGAGAAAAAAGCTGAGTGAATGCTTTCAAACCAGTGCCCCACAATGAGGGCCAGTATAGGAGGAAGTTATCTCAAGGAATGATCTATACACTGCTGGGATATTTTGGAATGAATCCCATTATGGACAGGAGAAGAGCCATGGCATCACAAGATTTTTACAGAATTAACAGTGACTATCCAAAAAACAAGAGTTCCTGAAGCTCTGCAAATTGGGTTCTCCACCAGATCATACTCTTGAGGCTCTGTCTATAGATCTGTCAGCTGTACTTTTACTGTATAATGCTTGTGGCTCACAGCACTTGTTAACATTTAGCTTTTTTGTTTGTTTTTTAAGACAGTGTCTCATGAAAAGCTGGGCAGTGATGTCACATGCTTTTAATCCCAGTACTTGGGGGGCAGAGGCAGGAAGATCTCTGTGAGCTCAAGGCCAGCCAGGACTATACAGAGAAACCTTGTCTCCTTGTATATCTCAGGCTGGTCTCAACTTGCTCAACTGCTAAAGATGACCTTGAATTTTTAAGGCTCCTGCCTCCACCTCCAGTGCTGGGATCACAAGCACTCACCAGCACAGTTTATGTGGTGCTGGGGAGTGAACATAGAACTCACAGTAGGCAAGCAGTTGGCCAACTGAGCTAATCCTCATCTTGTTTTAGTTTACTGACTTACCTGTATAACTACTATAGCCACAGACAGAAAGGAGAAAGGCATCTTTCTTCTTCTTCTTCTTTTTTTTTTTTTTTTTTTTTGGTTTTTCGAGACAGGGTTTCTCTGTAGCTTTGGAGCCTGCACTGGAACTAGCTCTTGTAGACCAGGCTGGTCTTGAACTCACAAAGATCCGCCTGCCTCTGCCTCCCGAGTGCTGGGATTAAAGGCGTGCGCCACCAACGCCCGGCTTTCTTTTCTTTCTTAGACAGAGCCCTTTTTGTTTGTTTTGAGACAGGGTCTCACACAACCTGAGCTGGCTGCCAATTCACTAGGTAGCCAAGAGATGGCCTTGACTCCTGATTACAGGTGTGTACCTCCAATCTCCCTCCTGGCCTCAAGGTGCTCCTCGAGCTTGCTGCATTGTGTGAGGATGGCCAAGAACTTCTGGCAGGCTGTCTAGCTTCAGCTTGTGGGTCTATCCTTGAAAATTTATTTTGAGTATGTTCTCCTTCCCCTGAAGGGATGGGCTGGGACACAGCTCTCAATCAGCTCTCAGATTCACAGCAACATCTCCTGAGTAGCCACTGCGCACTCCACATCCTCTCCACCCAGCTGACAGTGTACATCAAAGCACTGACTGCACTCTCTACATAACTATGCCTAGATGCCTACCTGACCAGCAAACCAAGGTGTTTGTTTTTTTTCAAGACAGGGTTTCTCTGTGGCTTTTTGGAGCCTGTGCTGGAACTAGCTCTTTTTTTTTTTTTTTTGGTTTTTCGAGACAGGGTTTCTCTGTGGCTTTGGAGCCTGCTCTGGAACTAGCTCTTGTAGACCAGGCTGGTCTCGAACTCACAAAGATCCGCCTGCCTCTGCCTCCCGAATGCTGGGATTAAAGGCATGCGCCACCACTGCCCGGCTTTTTTTTTTTTTTTTAAAGATTTATTTATTTATTTTTTTATGTATACAACATTCTGCCTCCATGTATGCCTCCATGCCAGAAGAGGGTGCCAGATCTCATTACAGATGGTTGTGAGCCACCATGTGGTTGCTGGGAATTGAACTCAGGACCTTTGGAAGAGCAGCCAGTGCTCTTAACCACTGAGCCATCTCTCCAGCCCCCCAAGGTGTTTTTGTAACACCAAGCCATGGAATGAAGTCACGGGGCTGTGAATGATCGACCCATGTTTGATTAGCTTTTGGATCTGCTGGTGGGAGCTGACATTGACAATATCATTAGTCCTGTTGGGATCCTAGCAGGGCTTTTGCTACAATGGAGGATACTGGAGGATACCCTCTTTGGCTTATAGCAAGGCAGAATATAGTTAGGCTGGAAAGTCAAACTGAATATAGGGAAAAAGAAGAGCAGAGTCAAGGGAGATGTGAGACAACCACCCAAGAAACAAGATAACAACAGACTGGTAAAAGCCATGGCAACATGGTAATACATAGATTAATAGAAATAGATTAATTTAAATGTAAGGGCTAGTTAGTAATAAGTCTGAACTATAGGTCAAACATTCTGTAATTAATATTAAGCCTCTGAATGATTATTTAGAAGTGATTGTGGGACAGGGCAGGACAGAGAAACCTCTGATTGCATGAACACATGCATGTCAGGTGTGGTGATGTAAACCTATAATCCCATCACTCTAGACCAGTGGTTCTCAACCTTCCTAATGGGGCAACCCTTTAATACAGTTCCTCATATTGTGGTGACCCCAATAAAAAAAAACTTATTTTTGTTGCTACTTCATAACTGTAATTTTGCTACTGTTATGGATCATAATGCAAATATCTGCTATGCGACCCCTGTGAAAGGGTCATGTGACCCCCAAACCTATCGCGACCCACAGGTTGAGAAATGCTGCTCAGGAAGTAGAGACAGAAGGACTGCCACAAGTTTGAGGTTAGCTTTGTCTGAAAAGCAAATTTCAGGGCAGCTACAGCTCTACAGCATAACACGTGTTCATTTGCGAATGGTTGTTCAAGTCTTCACTGCAGTTTAAAAGCAGTCCTGTGATCAGAAAAAGGCTAGAGGAGTTCTCTGCATGGTCTCGATGCAAGTCTTTGCCAGGCACGTTTGCTACAAATGGCTTACTCTGTCATTTTTTTAATTACTGTCTGATGAGAAGTTTGTAATTTTAATGAGTCATTTTGACCTGTGTGCATGGCAAAAAGATGGCGCCATTAGTTCAACTGGCAATGCTGTGGGTTGGGTGGATACAGTTGTCACTGGCATAAGATGAGTGACAACCCTGTGACTGTATCAGAACACAGCAGTTCTGCCATGTAGAATGTTAGTTATCTTCATGACATAAGCATTAACTACTTCTTCCTTCCTACACAACAATTGTTAGAATTTTCCCTGTATCTTGGGTTCTCCATCTACAGTTTCAACTAACTATTGAAAACATTAAAGCAAAAAAGGGCTGGGAAGATGCTCAGAGGGTAAAAAGCTTGCTATACAGGTTGAGGACTGGAGTATGGATCCCCAGCACATAAATGCTAGACCAGTGTGATGGCCCAGCACATTAGAAATGGAGTCAGCAGATCCCTGGAACATGCTGACTAGCTAGTGCAATCAAATCGGTGTGCTCTGGGTTCAAATGAAAGAGCCTGTTTCTATATCTAAGGTGAAGAGTAATCAAAGATGCCCAGTGTTAACCTTTGCTCCCCACATATTCATGTGCCCCTGCATATGTGTGCCCATTACACATGTCCACAAATGCACACTATATATAACATATACCTAAAAAAGCTGTACTGAATTGACCTGACCTGTATGACAGATGTTTTCTTGTTATTGTTCCTTAAACAAGGAAGGCAGTGTGAAAATTCTTCCCATGGCACTTGCATTAGATTCTGTGAGTAACCTAGAGGTGACTTTAAGGTGTGGAAGACACACAGGTGATAGGAAATTCTGCAATATTTTATATAAGGGGCTTGTGCATCCTTGCACTATAGTATCTAGAAAGGACCAATTACCCCAGAATATCAAAGGATGATAGTACTCCTTTGCATACTTCTTAAACCTGATGATTTCTCTTGTTCTAAGATAAATTGTCTTTTTCTTTCCTTGATGTCTTACCAAGGAGTTAAGACGAACTTAGAGTTCTGGCATCAGATGTGGGAAGTCCATGATAAGGCACTTCCACAATAATATACAGTACAAAAGGCTGAGACAGATGAGCTACTGCAAGACAATTTTATGCTGAATCTATAATCTGCCAGTGGAGAACTTCAAGCAGTACCTGATCAGCTACTGGGGACAAAAGCCCACTGGGCTGTCCTCTCCGAGTTGACAACTACTGGACCCCATTGCTAAGAGTCACTGGCCTGGCTTAGGCCCACTAGAAGGGTGGTGATATGTATGGGCTAATGTAGGAAGCAGCCCTTCCTACTCTTCCCCCACCCTCTCTCATATAGCTGAGTTATTTTACATTAAACATTGCCAGTGTACAACGATGTCTAGTTCCTAGACAGTACTGCTGAAGTTCAAGCTCACTCTGATTTTGAGAGCTGTTTGGTATAGTCTCTACCTCCAGGATGAGACAAAACACACTTGAGTTGCTGAATCAACTGAGAATTTAATATTATATGCTCATTTTATCATCTCTTAGACTGAAGTATCTCCACATGTCACCATAGGATATGCCTACTCTTAACTCTTGGGAAAGGTCACAGAAAAGTGACTACTAACAGCATAGTACCCTCTTAACCAGCTGAAAGAGAAGCTGCACCACGCACCTATGTATGCAACAGCCCACAGTGGGCTCTTCCAATCACAGGTCACAGACACCATTTCAAACTTAAAGATCAGAGAGAAAAGAGTGTCATAATTTTAAGCAGATCTTAGTGGCACCTTCTGGACACCTTACAGCTCTTGTGATTCTGAGCAGTACAAATCGCAAGGAGTAAGAGAGGTAAAGTTTCCCCCCAAATTTAAGAAGCTCATTTAACCTGGCAAGTGGCCAGTTGAGCTATAAACCCAGCAATTGACATACGTGACATGAACCCACTTTCCACACGAGGGAGCACTCACATACCAGCCATCCCTAGCTGGGAAAGGTCAAGTTTCGTCCAGTGCATGCCTGTGGGGCAGCTCTTAGAAAGCGTCCTGATGAACACCTGCCCAAGGTTGTCCAAGGCCCACAGTGCATCCTGGCATGCAGCGTAGGTCCTCATCTCGGCGTCGGGAGGCAACTGCACTGTGGAGGGGCGGCACTGCACACTCTGGGCACTGATGCTACACAGGTCCTTGCTGCTCTGGCACAGCCACAAGGAGTTTCCTACAGAAAAGGGTCACACTTGTCATCAAACGCTGCTTCACTGAGTCACCTGCCCACAATGCACTGCACAGCCCTTCTCTTCAGGCAGAGCCCTGAAACTGGCCACAGCCTCTGCCTGAACACTCACCATTATCTTATAGGCTACATTAGGTATGCCACATCTCTGCAGTAGAAGGAACACCACCATCAGGCATTTAAAAGATCAAGCCTGAGACATTAAAGAACTGGGAAGAAAGCAGGACGCATGAAACATTATAAAGGCTAGCTGGCTGGGATAGTGGCTCTGACCTCCATTTCTTTATGGCCCAGGAATATGAATCAAGGCCTCAGAGTGTATTTTTAATACGGAATATTAGGACTGTCAACTTTGCCAAAACCCAGGAAGGAGAGGGGCCAGCAGTCCCTGGGAAGGTGCTTCCCTAGTTTCTCTGCTAATGGGGTTGGCAGTGGGCTGCTGAAGGCAGGAATCCTCCTCCTGCCCTGGCCTCAAGAGTTATATGTGTAGTCCTCTGTTGTTCTAGAACTTTCAGGTTTAATAGTGTCTGCTTGAAATACCCAGCATCCTTAGGGACTCAAATCCTGGCTACACTGTGTAATGTTAAATATTATCTAAAACTTGTGACCAGATGTTTTGAAATTCTTATTTATTTGTTTATTTATTTATTTTGAGACAGGGTTTCTCTGTAGCTTTGGAGCCTGTCCTGGAACTAGCTCTTGTAGACCAGGCTGGCCCCGAACTCACAGAGATCCACCTGCCTCTGCCTCCCAAGTGCTGGAATTAAAGGCATGCGCCACCACCACCCGGCTAATTATTTATTTTTAAGATATATTTCTTTTTATTTTATGTGCATGAATGTTTTCTCTGCATATATATCTGCATCATTTGCTTTCCCAGGACGCATGCCATGGAAGACAGAAGGTATTATATGTATCTCTTGGAACTGGAATTTGAGATAGTGGTTAGCTGCCATGGGGGCATTGGGAATCAAACCTAGGATCTCTGAAAAAGTATCCAGTGCTCTTAACCATGGAGCTATCTCTCCAACTCTCTTCTTCTTTTTTTTTTTTTTTAAAACTCTGGCTGGGTGGTGGCACACACCTTTAGCCCCAGCACTGAGAAGGTAGAGGCAGAGGCAAGTGGATCTCTGAGTTCAGAGTTTGAGGTCAGCCTGCTCTACAAAGCAAGTTCCAGGACAGCAAAGCTACAGAGAGAGAGAGACAGAGACAGAGACAGAGACAGAGATCCTGTCTTAAAAAACAACAAACAAACAAAGATCTTGATAACCTAGTGAAAGTGTCAGCCAGCGGTTTCAGGAGTCCCCAGGGAAGTAGTACATGTGCATGCTTGTGCAGGCTAGAGCAGACCAGCAGTGAGGGCTGCAGGCCACCTCCCTCAGCTACTGTCAAAGCAGCTGTGTCAGACTCAGGAAAGAACTCACCATCTTATGAGACTCCAGACTCCAGGTAGGACTATGGTCAGTATAGTCCAATGGGCAGACGATTACTATAATGAATCAAGTTATTCAGGGCTGGGGCAACTGATGGCTTCAATGACCAAACTGTTTCCTCTTCACCCTAGGTATTACAGAACTTTCTCATTTAGCCCTCCACAGAACCCTTGGAACAGGCTTTGGCTCCTTCTCAAACAGGCCACCTCCCTGCCTAGGGCCTCCAGCTAATTGGGTGGCTCTGCAGCAGGAGCCCCACTCTGCAGGGATAAGATAAGCCTGAGGCATGAGACCTTCACAGGGCAAAGAGGAGCCAGCAGCAAGAAGCACTAGAGAATGAAGCTACTTGGAAGTGACAAAATTTCCAGAAGAAATGGGAAAGAACCTCAGGAAATTATGGCCATGCAAACTGACACTGAGAGCCATCTGCTGCTAGCTCCAAGGACCACACTGCACGGTGACCTCCTTCCAAAGGATACCATCTCAGATTCAGTTTTGCCACTCTTGCTCCATCTCAGTAGCTCTCCTGAACACACCTATCCAGCTAAAAGCCTTCAGCTTAGCTCACAGGACTGCTGGCTCAGAACAAGGTCTGAGGCCACATCTCCACAGCCACAGGGTCACAATCAGATGCTGGTCTAAAGTTCTCAGCTGCTGACTAACTTGTGCACCAGGTTTCTCAGCCAGGCTAAGACTGACTCACCATCCTGGGTAGGAGCAGGAGAAGCCAACACAAAGGCCCATTTTGTGGCTGAAGCTGTTCCCCGGGGAACAACGTTATTCCAGTAAGTTCCTAGAGAGAATAAATATAAAAGTGGGTTAAGGTTAGGGAAAAAAAAAAACTGTAACACTTCAGTTTTGGTTCTACACTCCAGCTGGCCTTCAAAGCTCTTAAAATTTCTAGTGTTCTTAAACAAAGTGGCATGAGCTACTCATTTCTTAAGCATCATCAAGACGAGCTATACCTTGTTTACTGACGCCCAAGGAGGCTACACAGGGGACAGAGCTAGAGGAAATCCATCAAGGGGGAATCATTCAGAAATAAACACCCAGCTCATCCACAGACATGGCCAGCATCTTGTGTGTTCAACAGTGGCCATAATTTCCCCAAATGGAATATTCTCTCTCAGTAGGTTTGGTGGATTTTTAAAAGATATTTACTTATTATATATGTGTCTATGTAAGCATACATACATGTGTTAGCGTGGGGGTGTTGCCTAAGCATGTTCATGAAGTCCAGAAGAGGGCACTGGGTGTTCTCATCTATCATCCACATATTTGAAACAGGGTCTCTCCCTGATCCTAGGGATCAAGTTCTCTCTGTCAGCTTAGAAGTCAGCAAGTCCCACAGTCTCCTGCCTCTGCAGGAAAATCTGTTTGGCTTGTTGTGTGAGTGCTGGGATATGAACTCCTGCCCTCATATTCTTAGCTACCCAACCACATGCTCCCTTTTTAAAAGATTCCATGCAAGTGTCTACAAGTGTGGCAGGTATGTGTGTGGAGATCAGAGAACTTTTCAGAAGTTGGTTTTTTCTTTTCACCTTGTTTTGGGGACAGGGTCTCTTTCTACCACTGGGCTGTGTCTGTAAACTCCTGGTCCTGGTCACCTCTGTCCCTGCCTGCTCCTGTTTCCTCATAGGAGTGCTGACATGAGCCTTCATTGTATCTGGCTTTTTTGGTTGTTGTTCTTTGTTTTCTTTTTCTTCTTTTTTTTTTTGTGTGTGTTTTTAAATATTTATTTATTATGTATACAATATTCTGTCTGTGTATGCCTGCAAGCCAGAAGAGGGCACCAGACCCCATTACAGATGGTTGTGAGCCACCATATGGTTGCTGGGAATTGAACTCAGGACCTTTGGAAGAGCAGGCTATACCCTTAACCTCTGAGCCATCTCTCCAGCCCCGTTTGTTTGTTTTGAGACAGAATTTCCTCTACACAGTCCCTGTCTTAGAACTAGACCAGGCTGGCCTTGAACTCACCGATCTGTCTGCCTATGGCTTGTGAGTGCTGGGATTAAAGGCCTGTGCCACCATGCCTGGCTATATCTGGCTTTTTACATGAGTTCTAGAGGTCTACACACAGATCTACAGGGTTGTGTGGCATGTGCTTTTACCTGCAAAGTTGTTTCACTGCCTAATCCTGCATGGATTTTGAAATTCTAAACACAAAATTGAGCTGCAGCCAGGTGTGATGGTATGTGCCTGTAATCCTGGCACTTGGGAGGTACAGACAGGATTAGGAGTTCAAGGCCAGTCTGGCAGCTTGGGCTATTTGAGACTCTGACTCAAACAAAAGGATCACAAAAATGAGCTCTATTTGCCTGCACGTATGTCTGTGTACCACTCGTGTGTCTGGTCTCCACACCAGAAGCCACTTGGATCCCCTTGAATCAGAGTTACAGACATTTGTTAGCTGCCACGCAGTGCAGGGAACAGAGCCACTGCTCTTAGCCACAGAGCTAACTCTCTAACCCTCCATTGAGAGCTGGGCGTGGTGGTGCACACCTTTAATCTACAGAATGAGTTCCAGGAAAGTCAGAGCAACACAGAGAAACCCTGTCTTGAAGAAAAATAAATAAATAAAGTAGGAATAATGTGAAAACAAGAGTAATGGACTCACCTATGAGACTTCCTTTAGCAACATGGAATTCATTCTTGCCTGAGGAGATCCAGACACCACTGCTGTTAACCCCTAATAGGCTGGGCTGGCACTGAAGCTGCTGAGACCAAAATGCCATGCGCAACTTATCTGCTACCTTTTCCACAGGGGCTTGAGCTGCTGTCGCTACTGAGTGTGTGGCATGCATGATGGTCTGGAACAAGCTGCACTGGTCAAAAACCACATAGTCCGTGATGCTCACCTGCAGGAAGGATACCAGCTGAGCCTTGTGTCAGTCCTGAAGACCACCTGCCTGCAAAGGCAACTTTTCAACACCCAAGACCAAGTACCCAGTAGCAAGGCCACCAAGTGACCAAGTCCCTGCACACACTTCTCTGCACAAGGACTGGAGTTACTAAGCAGTTGTCATTAAATCCACAGGCTGGGCTGAAGGGCAAGGAAGAAAGGGCTGCTGTTGTCATCTTATCCTATTTTTTCATTACATGGGTCTGTTTATGTATTATTTTTTTGATTAAATAGCACTCGCCTCACCTAAGAAACCTTTTATTCTAGTCAGAGTGATAAAGAATAATTTCCTTTTAAAATTCAGGTACTACCAATAGACAATAATGTATAATAGTTAGACTCATAATATGAACATTAAAAAAGGTTATCAGTTGGGTGATGCAATTACTTAAGCTATAATTGTGAATATTACCAATTACATAAGCTTAAGCAAGATGACCCCAAGATTCTGGAAGCCATCTGGCTCTGATGTATGACCCTTGACAACATTCCTGAAAAGTCTCTGTACAATCTGTACTGATAGCTCTAAAGACACTTTGGGACAAAGATAGACAACTATTTCCCTGAAGGAAACTTCACTCTGAAACTGGAGTTAGAGATAGTTGTGAATCACCATGTGGGTGCTGGGGACTGAGCATGGACTCTCTGCATGAGCAGCCAGTGCTCTTAACCTCTGAACCTTCTCCTCAGCCTTGTGTCAGAGCTCTTTATGAAGCAGGTGGAACCCAGCTCAACAGAACTTTATGCAGTATTTTAAGATTACATTCCATTTATTTCTATTTATGTATGTATTATGTATGTGTGTGGGTATGCACTCTACAGCACGCATGTAGAAGGACAACTTTCAGGAGTCACTTCTCTTTTCCACTTTGTGGGTCCTAGGGAATGAAGTCAGGTCATCAGGCTTAGCAGACACTTTAATATGCTGAGCAATCTTCCATCTTCTCTCTAGTATTTTTGCCTGTTGGATTTATTTATTATAGACATTGGCATAAACATCAAATATTCCTAGGACACATGCCCAGTTCATACAATGAAATACTAAGTGAAAGTATTACAGGGAGCTTAAATTGATAAAAAACAAAACAAACACAAAAGAAATCATTATAAGTTAGTATATCACACATAAATGCTGCCCTTCTGTCTGTGAAGGAACAGGATAGATAGTTTCATTGCAGAGCCTGTGGCCATATTTAGCATTCTGAGTTCTGTCCAGACTGGCTTTGTAACTCCCTGAGTGCTGAAGAATGAGTTCCACTTAGAGACTCAAGTGCATATGCTGTGCAACTCAGAGCCAGTGCCCACAGGAGATCTGGCAGCGACTACACCAAAGTCACTCACCAAGCCTGTGACACCCCAGACAGATAGACATTGTAAGCAGGTCTTCAACTGAAAGAGAAAGGAAATACCGAGCAGCCAAACATAAGAGCCAAAGAAAGCAAGGAACTACTTTACTCTGCTTCTATGCCTCATGACAGTTCTGTCCAGCTAAAGTTCATGCGTTATGAAAAAAATGATAGAGTTTTATTTGTGCTACTTAGGGACAGGGGGATGCAGCACAATGGTAGAACATGGCCCAGGCTTAAACATAGCACCTCAACACGCAAAACCAACAGAATAAAGGTACAGTGGTAAAGTGCAGAGCACACCAGTGTCAGGATTGGACTCTGGATCCCAAGCATCCATGTAAAATACTGGCAGGTAAAGTGACCTGCTTGTAATCTCAGTACTTGAAAAGTAGTCTAGCCACATCTGTGAGCTAGCTTCGGGTTCAGCAAGAGACCCTACCTCAGAAGATAAATTGGAAAGCAATCAAGTAGGAGCCTCAACATCAACTCTGGCTGCTAGACACATGCACATATACACCTATGCCCCCACATATGCATATACATATGTATGCACATTATACGTGGACACATGAAAAATTCCCTCTGGAATTTAGCACAGATATATATGTGTGTGTGTGTGTGTGTGTGTTTATATGCTATATACATGTGTGTGTTCATATATAAGTTATATATATATATATAATTTATATATATAAGTTATATATATATAAGTATATGGTAGGTATTGCTAAATTATATATAACCTCAAATATTACCTAGAATATCTAATTATAGACATAGAGGTAAGTCATCACGCTGTACATCTGTCAGAGCAACCTTAGGTCCAATGTGGGGGGTAAGGAGCTTAACTCTGAATGGTACCAAGAGGGAAAAGTAGATGTTCCTTGCAAAATCCACCCAAAGTTGGGCTGGAACCAGGGAAGTTGGCTTGATTCCACCCCTTACTTCTCACAGTACTCTCCTCTGTGGGAGCATGTGGGAAAATGCTGTTCTTTGTTGAAATATCATTTACTTAAAGGCCTTTCAAGAAAGTACAGATAGTTAAGTTTTAATTGTGGGCTGGGTTTCAAACCTATTGTTTAGTCTCTTTTCTTAGCGTCATTTGTTCAAAATTAAACATCATTATTACCCAGGTCTTTCTTTAAATGGATGTCACTGGGTTTATTTAGCCTATAATGATGATTGCCTAAATAACATTTAAATAAATAAATAAATTTCAGCCTGTATCAAAGCAAAGAAAACTTTACAAGCTATTTCCTATGAAGGAAAGGTTTGTGTGTGTGTGTGTTTAGTATACTCAGCCACAGGAAAGTCTACTTACCCAATGTTAGAAGCAGTCTACTAATTTAATCCAGTTTCTTAAGAAAAAAGAGAAGGCAGAAAAGGTGGGTCTCCAAGCCAGAAAGTACCTCACCTACCTGCCACCAATGGTCATCATCCCCTTGTGGCTTCTTGGGAATCACGCCAGTTCTGAACCACAGCTTTCCATGAATGTCCAATGCCCAGAGAGTATGCTGATCCCCAAGAGTTATGCAGACAGGCTCCAGAGTTTGTTTTTCACTGGGAGTGAGAGAACACAGCATCAGCTTCCACCCAGGAGGCACAGTATACAGAAGGCTACCTCACTGAGTGTCTCTGAACAGGCTTGGCATTAAGAAGAAATGGATTCTGCTCAGAAGAGTGAATTATTGAGTGACAAGGAAGAAACTGAGAGTCTACGTTACACTGCTGGGTAATACATACTGTCTATACATGTGGTTGTTTTGGAAAGACACACTGAAAGCCCAGGTGGTGAGGAAAGCTCATAGAAAAAAAAAACTACCAGTCACAAATGAGCAGGCACCTAGGTCAAGAGCACCTCTATTTCCCCTGTTACTCTTCCCCTGAATGCTGTGGTGTACAGCTATCTCTGGGCAGGCCTATTTTTTCTGATGAGTCTACCTGGTGTGGGAAGTCCTTCTGTATGTGTTGCTTTTATTGGTTAATGAATAAAAGAAGCTGGCTTGGCCTGTGAGAGGGCAGAGTAGAGCTGCTGGAGGTGGCGGGGGTGGGGGCAGGGGATGGGACAACGACTAAACTGAATGCTAGGAGAAAGAAGGCAGGGTTGTTGGAACCTTGCCGGTAGGCCACAAACCTAATATAAAAATATATAACAAAATAATATAAAATATAGTAAATATTAATATAAATAAAAATGGGTTAATTCTAGATGTAAGCGCTAGCTAGCAATATGCTTAAGCTATTGGCCAAATAGTATTGCAAATAATATAGTTTCTGTGTTTTTTATTTCGGGAGTCTGGGCAGCCAGGAAACGAATAAGCGATCTCTGCCTACCTCTACCTTTACTTCTTCCATCTGGGGACATCCTTGGCAGCTTTGAGGCTCAGTTGAGGCTAGCCTTGGCATGCTGCCTATCCAAGCACTGCTGGCAGGCAACAGCTCCTCGCTGCTATGTGCTCTCCTTCTTTCTTAGTATCCTCACACCAACTGGCACCCAACTGGCTGTTGCATGGCTCCCACTAAGCTGGAAGGGTTGCATCTTCACCATATTGGAACACTCAGGCCCCAGAGAATCCTGTGGTTCCCAGCAGGGGTTCTGTGAAGATTTACTGCCTAACTGAACCTAGCCAACACCATCCTGATCTGGTATACATAAGGCACAATTTTGTTTTTTGTTTTATTGTTTTTCAAGACAGGGTTTCTCTATGTAGCTAACTCACTCTGTAGACCAGGCTGGCCTTGAACTCAGAGATCTGCCTGCCTCTGCCTCCCAAGCCCTGGGATTAAGGGTATGTGCCCCTGCTGCCCAGAACAAATAATTTCAACTGACTAGGATAAAAATACATTTTTATCCTAGCATTTGTAGCTACACCATCACAGACTCTCAAAAGAAGCATGTGACAGCAGGTAGCTCTGAATGGACATCATGAGAACTGTGACTCTGATTTTCAGGGATACACTTATTTTTTTGTTGTCATTTCTTTCTTTCTTTTTCTTTTCTTTCTTTTTTTTTTTTTTAGGTGTGTATCCAAAGCTGACCCTGAATTCTGGTTTTCTTGCCTGTATCTCCTAAGAGATGAGACTATAGGCATATGCCATTCAGCCCAATTTATGTAGTACTGAGGACAGGACTCAGGGTCTTGTGCATGCTAGGCAAATATTCTACCAATTGAGCTGTACCACATGTTGCAATGTGAAGCCAGCAAGGAGCATGGAGTATTCCCAAGGCCAACCTGTCAAGGCTGACATCACCATGGAATCTGTAGGTGTTGGCTTTGCCAGAAAAGGCTCACCTAGGTGCCTGGTCAGAGATAAATGTGACAGTGCTGGGGCCCATACCTGACAATATCACACTTCCACTGTTCCCCTTCAGGACAGAAGCTACTCACGCCCTCCCGGTACAGGAGGGCCCTCTGCTCCGTCAGTGCCCACACCACATTGTTCCGGGCAGTGATCTGGGACAGCGGGTAGGGGCAGTCAACCCTCACAGCTCGGGCACAGGGCCGATCCACACTGAGACCTGTAGTGAAAGGAGAAGACTCAGACTCATCAGCAGCATGTCATACCCTATGCTGATCTGCGATTTTCTTCTTTTGGTATTTTTGCTAACTATGGGCTTCCATAATAGATACCGTTCCTGTTTGTTTTTTGTTTTGGTTTTTTGAGACAAGGTTTCATTGTAGTTTTAGAGCATGGCCTGGAACTAGTTCTTGTAGACCAGGCTGGCCTCGAATTCACAGAGATCCACCTGCCTCTGCCTCCCAAGTGCTGGGATTAAAAATGTGGGCAACCACTGCCTGGCTCCTTTTTGAGATTTTATGAACAACAACAACAAAAGTAAATTATGCTTCAAGTTGACATCTGTCAACTTGGTGTCATTTGGATAGTAAAGAAATGCAATTCAGAATTTTCTGGTATTCCAAAGTAGCTTAAGAAGTTCTCAAGACAGGGCAGTCCAGGGAAGCAAAGAAGCCAGCCTAGCAGAAGAGCATGGAGGGTTTCCCTTCTGCCAGCAAAGCTGTGCTCCTCAGGGCCTTGGGCGACAAGGGTTCTATCTGCAACTGCAGACCCAGCAGCTCATGCAGCTCTGCTCCCATTCTCTGCTTACAATATGGGGCTACCTACCTAAAGTGCAAATCCCCACTCCCCAGGTAAAACCTGAGGTCTGTCATAGTGCAATGCTTGTGACTATCAGGGCTCTAAATGCTTCCCTCACATCTCTGAGGCCTTTCAGTAATGTGTGTCATGCACCTACACAAAGTCAAAGGCAACTACTGTGGGAGCATGCAGAACAGCTAATATCTAAACCTCATGCTCCACAGCCTTGGCCTGAAGTAGGCCTTAGCAGTACAAGCACAAAGGCACCTACAGCATATGCAAATGCACAGACTTGCCTGCAAGACTTCTTTCTGCAAATCCTTGCCAAGCCCACAATAATCTAGCAGGTCTGGGGAGGGTCAGGGTAATCTGAAATTGCTCTGGTGACTGCTCTGGCACAATGGTTAGGAGGCCACCTGCTCCTTATAGACTCAAAGTATCACTTTTTCTGCCAGGACCAAAATCAAATGCCCTGGAAGCTGGATGTGCATGTGCTTCTCAGAGAAGTCTATTTTCACTCAAAGATACAAGAACTAACTAAACTGAAGGCTCCAGCCCCACATGTCCATGAAGTTGGCAGAGCTATCCACCAGTGTGAGGCTCCTACACACCTGGACAGTCAGATGAGAAATGAGTTTTCAATGAGAAGCTTTCCTGGCTGATGATTCATTCCAAAGATGAAAGCAAGCTCTCAGAATCAGGATTATTAAATGACTACATCATTCTTCATGTATATCCAATATGGCCTCTTGACAGCCCCAACACAACCCCTGCCCGCTGCTGGACCATTTCCCTTGTGCTGACAGTACACAAACACTGACTCATTAGTTTATTTTTAATAAACAAGTCCCACTGTGCTTGTTCTAGCAGCTAAAGGTTTCCCTAAGGGCAGTTTCCTAGGACGAGTCAATCTGCTATTTACAGCAAATTACTTCTTGTTGTCTTTCCCCTGAATTCACATGTAAACACATGTACAGGTTCTGGGTTTGACCTAGTTGGGGAAAAGGGAGGGGATGTTGAGTCCTGTCTATTACTTGTTCCTCTTAGGAATGGATACTATAGGGTATGCAAAAGGTTGATCGGTAGCTGCAGGAGTGCAAGGCACTGCTCCTGCAAGGCACTCCGCACTGCACTCAATCATCTGTTCACTCTTGAGCAGGCCCAGTCTGTGGGTTGGGGCAGGAGAACTGCTCTTCCATGGCAAACACTGGGCTTCTAGAAATGTTTTTACTTAACTTAGTTTTTGGTCTCTGTATCCCGTGACTGCAGTCAGAATGTGACTAGTAGCAGACTCAGCAAATGACAAGGACAATGTACATGGCCTTCGACTACCTGTCTGAAGGTACAGATCTCCATTGGTCCTGATGATCCAGGCTGTGTCATCACTCAGGGCCACAAACACAGCCTGGGGCAGAGCCTCGTACCAGTGCCGCTTCCCCTTGATGGTCACTTTGCCACAAGCAAAAGCACGGTTAGATTTCTGTTCAATCTTCCAGAGAAGGGCCCCTAGGAGAAAAAAAATTCTACTCACTGCTCAATAAACATGAGATCACCTATACAAAAACTCCATTCTGGGCACTACAAGGGACAGCTTCCAACTCAGAGTAGAGCCCACCATGCCAGAGTCTGAAACCATCAGCTGTCTGTTGTTGGACATCATTGTGAATGTGTGCAATCCTCATTTTTCTCAATGGAAAAATGGAGTCATTTCTACCTTCTGGGATTGACATAAAGGTTAGGTGTGAGAAGAAATCCAGCACACAGTGTTGGACAGAGGCAGCCACTCATGATGGGGAGAAAAGTGACAGTACTGTAGGTTTGACTAGTTAAGTGAGGCACAATTAGTGCCCAAATACTAACCCTGGGGTCTCACAGGGTGGGGCCTCTTTTGGACCACTTACAGGGAAGTATGCACTGAGCTGGTGGGCATGCTGTCATGAAAAGAATTCAGAGGAGGGCTGAAGAGATGGCTCAGAGGTTAAGAGCACTGGCTGCTCTTCCAGAGGCCCTGAGTTCAATTCCCAGCAACCACATGGTCGCTCACAAACATCTATAATGAAATCTGGTGCCCTCTTCTGGTCTGATCTGTAGACATGCATACAGACAGAACACTGTATACATAATAAATAAATAAATCTAAAAAAAAAAAAAAAGAAAGAAGCCAGGCGGTGGTGGCGCACGCCTTTAATCCCAGCACTTGGGAGGCAGAGGCAGGCGGATCTTTGTGAGTTCGAGACCGGCCTGGTCTACAAGCTAGTTCCAGCGCAGGCTCCAAAGCCACAGAGAAACCCTGTCTCAAAAAACCAGAAAAAAAAAAAAAAGAAAAAAGAATTCAGAGGAACAGATAGAGAAGGCAGGGAAGGTAGAAGGGCAGGTCAACGGCTCTTAGATGGAGGCTATAACATTGGGTGAGATGAAGAATCACTGAGGAATGAATGAGTATGAACTGAGCTAACCAAGAAGGTCTATAAAGTGCTCATGTATGTAGCTTCCTCCCCTACCCCAACTCTGCAACACCACATGGCACAGACCCTAAGGCATCCAAAGATGTGAGCCTGGAAGGCAGCCGTCTCAGCTGTAAAAAAAAAACAAAAAAACAAAAACGACCTCACAGAGACAGACAGCTTCAACCAGAGTGACCAAGAAATGATTGGAAAGTAAAAAATAATAAAATCAGCAGAGAACCAATGTTTCTAAATAGCCAAGAGAATGCATCCAAAAGTATGTGACCAAAACAGGTGAAAAAGTAAGACATACAATTACACAACACCAGCTAATGGCGTTCTCAGCCGGTCTCCAGGGGAAAAAAGACTTCTTCTGCCTCTCTGTCATGATTCCACTGCTTCAGAACAGATAAACATATATCTAACATTAAGAAAAAGCAAATTAAGCGTAGTGAGGGTTATGCCTGTAACCCCGGCTCTTGGAAGGCAGAGGCAGGAGGACCCAAAGTTTGAGGGCAGCCAGGATTGACTTCAGCCTAGGATAGATAGCAAGGTCACGTCTAAAAACAAAACAAACAAACACCTGACTAACAAACAAGTAAATAAGTCTAGGTAGATAAGAGAATTATCTCAGCCTAGCAGAACTGCATTTTTTTTTTTCTCAAGAAAAGGTTTCTCTGTGTGTCAACTCTGGGCTATTTTGGAACTTACTTAGTAGCCCAGGCTGGCCTTGAATTCACGGGACTAAATGCCACCACTGCCTGGCCGAAAAAAGTCTCCTTGGGTTCACTAAAATGCCAAAGAATGGCATGAAAATCTGAGGGCTTTTCCTACTGCAGTCAGGGAAAAAAATTCTGAAAAAGAAATCAGATGATTGGAACACATCCAGCATACATCCACAGGCCTGTCTTCACTAGTTCAGTTGCTTTATAGCAACACTGACAAACAGAAATACATGTTATTTTTATGAGGATTTAGTGTGCCAACATGACTAAAAAAAAACCCTCAATATTCAAATTATCTGTATAGCTTACAAAAATATGTTCATGTGTTATCACTGCAATTAATGAAATAAAAAACCAAAAATTCAAACAAGTTGCTGAATAACGATTACGCTAGGTCAGTATCAAAGGAAGCATTCATGATCTTTACAGAACCCGCCTAAGCTGGCACGAAGGACCATCTGATGACAGCATGCTTTTGCCAGAGGAGAGCTGCCTTTGAGCTGGGAGCCAGGCTGGTGGTTGGGAAATGGGAGCTGGGAGACGAACCTGAGGGAGAGACTGCCACCTGCTGGACAGCATCTTCAAACCTCTGCCAGCGCAGCCCTGCACCAGGCAGGGCACTGCAGAATAGGCCACCTTTGTAGTCCAGACACCAGATAAACTTTTCTGAGACCGCCAAGCTGAGGATGCCATAGCCAGGACCTGAGTAGCCCATCCAGCTCTCTGCAAACTAACAAGGACAGAGGCCAGTGAGTTCTGTGACAAGAGACACAGTGTCATCATACTATTAACAATAAGAAACGTGGGCAGACTATTAAAATGCCTACCCTGCTCTCTTTGGATCCAACCGCAGAAAACATTCTTGAACCGGATGTTGTGGTTCTCATGGAAGAGAACCCCATAACATCCTGGATAACACTTTCTCACGCATAGCACCCTTCATAAGTAATGTTTGAAGGTGTGTCCAACCACTTCACAGAATAAGAAGACACTGTCATCTAGTAAGTCCACACTCAGAAACCATACAACTGAGTTACCCAGTCCCACCAAAAACAAAACAAAACAAAAAAAAACTCAGTGTTTTAAGTAAGTTTATGGTTTTACTTTGGGCTGTGCTTATAGCTCTCCTGGTACACATGATCCACATAGGCTACAGGTTGTACGTGCTAGTAGAGCATGATATCACACCATAAGAGATCTGGCTTTATTCTATGCATACCTTACTTTACACAAGGGGACATGTTCATCAACACACATATGAAAATCAACTTTCTGTGTACTTAATTATGACAGATGCACTATGGGAACAGCACTATCACTGTCCTCATTAGTTTTTCAAACATTGTTCTAAATTTTGGACACCTGGCGTGTTGTATGGGAACAGCTAGGGGAAGTGTGGAAGAGACACTGCCTGAATTTTGTACACTAAGGTTTTGTTGCTATATTTTTCTCATTTGTATTACAATAATTTAATGTAATTATGTATGTGCACACATGAGTGTGCTATAGCATATGTGTGCCGATCAGAAGACAACTTGGGACCTGGTTCTCTCCTTCCATCACAAGGGGTCCTAGACACGGAACTCAGGTATGTCAGGCATTTCATGCTGGCCCCATGTTGCTAGGGATCTGTTTAAAAGTCAAAGCTAACCGGGCGGTGGTGGCGCACGCCTTTAATCCCAGCACTCAGGAGGCAGAGGCAGGCGGATCTCTGTGAGTTCAAGACCAGCCTGGTCTACAAGAGCTATTTCCAGCACAGGCTCCAAAGCCACAGAGAAACCTTGTCTCGAAAAACCAAAATAAATAAATAAATAAAAGTCAAAGCTATTTTATGTAGTTGCACAAATACCTGATACGGAAGCTAGTGTATGAAAGAAATGGTGTCCACCTCTTCTCCACCACAGCAATTTTTTTTCTCCTAGCCCTTGTCCTCCCAAACAAAACAACAAGCAACATTTCTAACCTTTTCTGCTATTTGGAACAAGAACAGGTGTGGCAAAACTTGGGAGGTAACTTCAGAGATCCAGGATCATTCTCCATCGTGAGGGCTTTCCTAAGCTTCCAAGTAGTCCTAACATATACCGACAGTTATGGTCTGCCAGCTAATACTCTGTATCAGGGAGCTGGGGCTCCCCACAGCTCACACCTGGTTCAATGCCCTTATCCAAGTCCCTCCCATTCACCTAATCCTCTGAACATGTGCCTGGCTTTGCAGAGACAGGAGGTCCACAGCTAACTGTCACTTGTACTGAGCTCCCCAGCATGGACACATGCACTGTCACTTAGGGGCACTTAGGGAGCAATGCACTGAGAAGATGAATGCAGGATGCTGAACAAACAGTCCAACTTCTGGCCTATTCACACAACACAAAGAATGAGAGAGAATCCTGGGCCACTCTGAATGTCACTTATAATGTGACCTGGTGCATACATCACTTTACTTTTCTTAGCTTCAATTTCCTTCTCCATAAAATGGGGACAAGTGCACCTGTGTCCCAGTTTGTTTTGCTCTTAAAAGTGTGACTTAGTGCTGAGCACAGAACTGGTGAGAACTGGTACATATCACATGCTCTTAGCACTGAAGGCAGGGAATGTGGTGATGCAGTGTAAGCAGTTCTGAAACAAATACATTTGCTAAGATTTACATGATAAAGAAAATAAGTACTGCCGGGCGGTAGTGGCGCACGCCTTTAATCCCAGCACTCGGGAGGCAGAGGCAGGTGGATCTCTGTGAGTTCGAGACCAGCCTGGTCTACAAGAGCTAGTTCCAGGACAGGCTCCAAAG
>JAQHUG010000231.1:432003-455817 GCA_028555095.1 Dicrostonyx torquatus | reverse complement strand
AGGCAGGTGGATCTCTGAGTTCAAGGCCAGCCTGGTCTATATAGTGAGTTCCAGGACAGCCAGGGCTATGTAGTGAGACCCTGTTTTTTAAAAAAATAATTTTTAATATAAAATCCTAAGAACACTAAATTACACTGGCTGAGAAGCCCCATATCAGATTAGGGGTTTCATTCTGCAGGATGTCCCGGGGGCACTGTGTGGATGCTGAGGAAACAGCATTTCTGGGAAGGTCCCCAATTCATACTGATGTTCCGAAAAGTCAATGGACTGTGGAGAAGGGCAGAAATTACCCACCTTGTATGTGCTCAGAGCAAATAATCCTCTGCCCAGTGGTATTCCAATGGCCCAGGCTACCTTAAGTGCCCAAACTGGTCTGACCTTGCAAGATACCACTTTTGTCAGTAAGAGGTCAACTGAGCAGGGTCAGAATTACTACAGTTCCAATTATTCAGGGCCCCTGCAAAGGAAATTGCCCTTAACACAGACATCAAAGCTGCAGATTTTGCAAGAGTATGATTTCCATAAGAAGGAAAATAAATGAGCCAAGAATCCCCCTTAAAGGAAAAGAAGCTGCCACAGCTGCCACCTTAGCTATGCTTCCTCCATCAGCACACAGACCTGATCTGTCTTGAGCAGTGTGGTGTCATCAGTCCCTGGATGGCTCAGGTCCTGCAGAGAGTGACCAGCTCCAAGGTCTGCCATACTCGTCTCTGAGGATGAAGATGGGAGTCCATGGGCATAAATGTCTTCCTCATCACTGGATGTCACTGCCTGGTCCTGAAAAGATTTGTCCAGCCAATGCTCATGGGTGCTGGCCACCAAGGCAGAGATAAGAGGAGTCACCTGTCCTTCCACATTTCCTATGTCACATTCAGAAATAGGTATTTCTTTGTGATTTGTATCATTATTGGTGACTACATGCCAAGGATTTGAACTCAGGTGGCTAGGGACCTCCACATGGGCCAGGATGTCTGGTTCTGGGCTGGCCTCCTCAGTGCTGACTCCATAAACTCCCAGACCAGGCAGCCACTGCTCAGCACCTGGGGGCCAGCTGAGGCTGGAAGGTACTGTAAGTGAGTCCGGAAGAGGAGCTTCAGAAAAAGTGCTCTGGGGGTCACTGAACTCCATGGTGTTCACCTCCTGTGCCTCAGCAGAGCTGTCCTGTTTCCACAGGCATACCTGTGTATGTACTGCTACACCATCAGCAGCACCAGGCTCCTCTTTGGGTCCTGAGATGATGTCATCACCTCCCCCATCCTCCCCTGGCTGAAAGGGTAAATTCAACACTCCATTGAGCAGGCCCATGTCCTGTGTGTGGTCACACTGGTAAATTTCCTTTCCAGTACTGTTTTCTTCATCCACTGGGTCAGAGGCAGATTCAGGAACCTCCAGAACACTGAATGCTTCAGGGCCATTGTCTTTCTGAATGATCCCATTCACCTCAGCACTGGGGTTGCTCTCCTGGTCTGGAGATTCTGTGCTCAACTGATCCACACTACTTCCCAGAGCACTTGAGGTCATGGATAAGAGGTCTGTGTTCAAAGACTGGGGGCTGTCACCAGGGAACTCGGAGCAGGGAGTTGACTCGAGGGAACTTTGGCAGGTGCTCTTGGTTCCACCTTCTAATTTAAAATGAGAAAATTCAAAATAAAGCATGAGTCCATATAAATAACCAGAATACCGGGAAAACATTTGGCTTAAGAAAGAAATATTTTAAATGAAGGCTATTCTGTAAGGCATAAATTAATTTCTATAATCCTGGAACTTGGGAGTTAGAGACTGGAAGCTCAAGAGTCTGAAGCCAGTCTCAGCTACATAGTAAGTTCCAGGCTAGCCTCAACGACTTACAGAGACTAACACAGTCCTATAAAAAGAAGAGGAAGCCGGGCAGTAGTTCCAGCACTCGGGACACAGAAGCAGGAGGATCTCTAAGCTGGAAGCCAGCCTGGCCTATAGAGCAAGTTCCAGGACAGGCTGGGCTACAAAGAGAAACCCCATGTTGGAGGGAAAAAAAAAGTAGAAATGATCTCATGTCAGAAATGCTAGGAAAGTAGGGTAGGGATTAAGTACCATGCAACATCGGCCAACTTTTTTAAAAATTGTCAAAATGCATAAGAGTTTAATGTTTTTCTTCAATAATGTAGTAACCTTTAGCTAGAAGGATCAATAGGCACCAAGGAGTGAGTAGCTCAAAAAGTTCTATGTGGCCAGTCAGGGTAGTGCACACCTTTGATCCCAGCCCTTGGGAGCCAGAGGCAGCCAGATCTCTGTGAGCTCAAGGCTAGCCTGGTCTATTCAGTAAGTTCTAGGACAACCAGGGCTACACAGAGAGATCCACCTTTAAAAAAAAGTTCTGTGTTAAATCTCATATTTGGTAAGATATCAACACAAATGTAAGGTGTCCAACAAATACACCAGCATAAATCTCTGTTTCAATGACTGCCACAGGTTTGTAGGGTCTCTGGTCTAATGAATGGTATATATGGATGTGGTAGTTTGAATGCAATTGGCTTCCATAATTTCATAGGGAGTGGCACTATTATGAGGTGTGGCTTTGCTGGAGTAGGTATGGCTTTGTTGGAGGAAGTATGCCACTGTAGGGGTGGGCTTTGAGGTTTCCTATGCTCAGGATACTGCCCAGTGTCTCAATCTACTTCCTGTTGCCTGCAAGATATAGGACTCTCAGCTACTACATACTACTCCCGCACCACATCTACCTGTATGCCGTCATGCTCTCCATCATGATGATAATGGACTGAACCTCTGAAACTGTAAGCAAGGCACACTAATTAAATGTTGCCATGGTCATGGTGTCTCTTCACAGATATAAAAATTCCAAGACAGTGGATATTATCTTAAACATTAAAAAGAGCAAACTCGCCAGGCGGTGGTGGCGCACGCCTTTAATCCCAGCACTTGGAAGGCAGAGGCAGGTGGATCTCTGTGAGTTCGAGGCCAGCCTGGTCTACAGAGCTAGTTCTAGGACAGGCTCCAAAGCTACAGAGAAACCCTGTCTCGAAAAGCAAAACAAAAACAACAACAACAAAAAGAGCAAACTCCAGATCATTTAATCAGGGCCTGACCACATGATAATCGCCCTACCAACACAAGTCCTACAGAGATGCCTATGTGTGTATGTGTGCATGTCACTTTGTGGGGCAATTGCTTTCAATGTGTGAAGTCCTCTGTTCCACCAAGAGCAGCAAGCACCCCTTTCCTGAGAACTATCATCCCTTCCTGGTAGATCCCCAAAAGTCCAGGCCAAGGTGCTACATGAGTCAGTGTGCACTTGTCCATGGACAGTACCTGTTTTTCTCTTCCTCCTCTTCTTCTTCACTTTGATGGGTTTCACAATAAGCTCCTGGTCAAAGTCTTCAGAGCTGATAATACTGAATCTCTGTGAGGATGGCTGGCCACCCCGGTCCAATTCAGGGGGGCCCTGAAGTCCGGGCAACAGCAGTCCAGAGCCACTGTCTGTGGAGTTGAATGAACTGCTCCTGCTCCGCTGCTCACTGGCCACAGAACTGGCCACAGAAGAGCCTCGAAGCCTTGTGTCACAAACAGTGTCCCCGAGTGACTTTTCCAAATGCTGCCCACGGACCTGCTCTGAACATCGTGTCACCAGACCATCTCTTGCTGAGAAAGAAGAGTTTAGTTTTACTGTGGTGCTTTCAGCGACATCGGTATGCATCACTCAGTGTGCTAGCCTGGGCACCAGCAGTCACAGGACAACCAAGACTTTCTCCTGATAAAAACTGAGTAACTACAAATACCCCAAACCCAGAGAGACTCAAAGGATCACACAGAAGATGGCAAGGGGCCTTTGTGCTTCAGCAAGCTCATGAAATCTGTAAAATAATGAACTGCAGCTGTCTTTTGTAAACATCACCAGTAACAGAACACCACTAAATATAAAGCACTTCTCATTTCCATTTATAAATTCTTTATCAATTTTTCTATATCAAGAACAGTTAAGTTAAATTTCCTACTTATACTATGCCTTCACTATACCATAATATTTAAGAGGCATTAAAAATGCATGTTTCTTATAATCAAATTCCTTGAAATTCAAGGAAGAGAAGTGAAATTCCCACTAGAATGGGTTCACCACAGAGAAGAACATAGGAGATCAGTGTCAATGCAAGCAAAAAGCAGAGTGAAGGCCCAGTATAGGACATGGGTCCCTGTGATAGAGAGCCAGTAAATGTCCCACTGCAGTGGAGCCTCTCTTCCTTCAACATAGCATAACTGAGGTCTCCCGGGCTAGGGCCTCCAATTTTAACACTGTCAACAAGAAACTGCTGTGTACTTTGACAAGTGCAACCACCCTTTCACTACCAAGTATTTACTGGGTACCATGTTCTGCACAAGTGCCATGTAATAGCAGTCAAAAAGACACATGAGCTTGGCAGTGGTGGCGCACGCCTTTAATTCCTGCACTCAGGAGGCAGAGGCAGGCGGATCTCAGTGAGTTCGAGGCCAGCCTGGTCTACAAAGCAAGTTCCAGGACAGCTAGTACTGTTTCACAAAGTAACCCTGCATCAAAAACAAAACAAAACCAAACAAACAAAAAACAACCCAAAGCACAGGGGAAAACATCAATCCCAAAGGCCAGTCTGTGTCTAGGGCAAGAGCTATATATCAGATTACAAGTTTCATTGTTTTAAAATTACACAGATCTGTGTCTCAGAGACATTAACTACACACAGTACCTCAGACAGGACACCTGGGGCCAGGAAAGTGGTTTCTGGTTTCTCTTTCCTACTCACTCAACCACACACCTTCACATTTAAAGGCAGCTCCACCACAGTAAGACTGCCCAGTATTTCTCTTAAAGCAGGACATTTCCATGACAAGCATCCTGAACGTTTTCAGGATCCTAAGTCTCCAAATATTTCCATGTTTAAGCAAACCCCAAACTATCTTTCTTTCTTTCTTTCGTTGTTGTTGTTGTTTGGTTTTGTTTTTCAATACAGGGTTTCTCTGTGTAGCCTTGGCTGTCCTGGAACTTTTTCTGAAAAGCCAGCTGGCCTCACCTACTTCATCCTCTCTGAATGCTGGGAATAAAGGCACTCAGCTGTTTTAAACTACATTTATCTTACCAAAGCAGGACTTGTGGTAAGGACTCAGCACACACAGCATACTTGCAGTGAATACAAACCTATGGGTGCCAGTCCTTCAGGTCTGCTTGATATCCTTATAATGTTCCTATCTCCCTTTAGGAAAAATATTTCATTTTCCGTGCAGGAAACAGATACGATATCACCCAGTCCTTCCAAACCAGCAATGGTGGCCTGTCAAAACAAACAAATATAAAACAAAGCAATAAAAACAAAAAACATAATCAAGCAGGTGTGATAATCCAAATAACTGTAATTGTTGGATTTTATTATGGCAGTTTCTGGAGAACTCTTAAAAGTAATTTAACCCACAGTTGGGTAGTATTTGATATCTGGGACTTAAGCCACATAACAGCACTGAGGTGCCATGCTGGGGCCACTGAGGTGCATAGTTTCTCCCACTTCTCAGACATTCTCTTCCTGGAGCTGCTGTTCTCAGCCTTCTTATGACATGAAGCTCACAATCCTTGTCAGGGCAGGAGGTCTGGACATTCTGACCTGCCTGTCATCCCACCTACACTGTGCCAAAGCCTAGCCTGCTCCTTGGCCTATGCACACAGCACAGGTTTCCTCCTGCTGAGCTTCCTTTCCTGATCACTGGGAAGCCTCAGACTCAGCAAGTGCTGCTTGAGCACTGCCATCTTGAGCAACAACTAAGACTCAATGGTTGATAGAACAAACCTCTGCCATGCATCTCTCTTGGACAGGCTAGGATGATACACCAGCCAACAAGTGCTCCTACTGTGTGTTTTCCTATGGGAGACTAGGTGCCTTGCAGCCCAAAGCTTTTGAGTGAATGAAAGAAGGAAAAAGATGCCTGGCTAAAAGCAGATGGTATGGCACAGGACTTTCCTGAGTCCACACGAATCTAAACCAGTTCTTGCTTTTCAGTTGACAGTATGCTTGAGAGATTAATTCACTGCAAGAGACACTGAGCCTAGGCTAATTTTTAGGCAGCCTTGACAGAAAGCTGGAAACAAGACACTAGGTTCCCAAAGCTGCCAATCATGGTGCTTCGGGGAGGGGCAGACTCTGATGGCGGAGGCAGTGTCTGTTCACAGACACAGTGTCTCCATTTCCCTGCATATGAAGTGAAGTTAATTATACCTGTGATGAGGGGCACAGGGGGAAGTGCTCAGATGAAAAGAACTAATGCATAATTGCAACATGTCTTAAAGCCAATAATTAAGAAGTTCAACAGGAACCCAGGAGAAAAGTTAAGTCATCTATAATGGGAGAATCCAAATAAACAAGTGAAGGGTTAGAAGGTGACGACCCCTTATAGAGCCAAGTTACCTCTGCACCAAAAGTGTCATCAAGCATGGCTGGTAACTAAGGAAGTGTCCAATGGGGGTAGGTGATTTTGATTCTCTGCGGATGCTCTCTCTAAAGACTCT
The DNA here is from genome assembly GCA_028555095.1 of Dicrostonyx torquatus. Taxonomy (NCBI): domain Eukaryota; kingdom Metazoa; phylum Chordata; class Mammalia; order Rodentia; family Cricetidae; genus Dicrostonyx; species Dicrostonyx torquatus. The sequence continues at coordinate 449,300 of JAQHUG010000231.1, read as the reverse complement.
GTGGCACAGGCCCACAGAGCTCATGTGGAGGAAGAGAGCCTGGCCTGGATTCTGGAGGCGGAGTAGGGAGTGGGACAGGCCAGAAGCTCTGATTGATCTTAGAACAAGAAGTAAGTGAAACCAAACAACTTTATTTAAAGTCCTAAATCAGATTCTAGGAGTGACCTTTTATCACCCTGATTCAGGCATAATTTGTTTTCTACCGTGAGTTAATGATCCTGCGAAGTTGCTAAAATATATGCCAGTAAGTTTATAAAAAGAAAAGGAAAAAGGCAAAATAATATGGCTGTCTTTGGATAAGACGAAGCACAGTAAAATAAGAAAAATACCAAAAACAGCAGCAGGGGATGAGCACAATGGAGGGAGGGACCCTGCTCCTGGACAGGCATCACCTGTGTGTGAGGCCTGGGAGTCAGTCCTCAGAGTTACTGTTTCTGTCATGTTTGAGTTGTCACATGACCTAAAAAGGCCGGGTGGCACAGGAGTAATCCCAGGTACTTGGCAGGCTGAGTCAAAGGCGATCAAGTTTAAGGTCTACCTGAGCTACAGGAAGGGTTCAAGACAAGCCTGGGCAGCTTAGTGAGTCCTGTCTCAAAATAAAAAGTAAAAAACAAAAACAAAACAGGGCTGATGATATAACTCAGTGGTAGAGCATTTGACTAGCATTCATGAGGCCCTGAGTTCAACCCCACATACTGTAAAATGTAAAACAAAACACACAACCTAGAACTGAGGGGTGTAGCTAAGAGGCAGAGCATGTGCTTAACATACACAAATACCCTGAATTCAAAAACAAAAAATGTATGCATGCATGAATACATACAGACAAGTATGAATGGATGGGCAGGATGGGTTCGTGAGAGGCTTGGCAGCAAAGGTAAAGGTGCTGACCATCAGACCAGATGACCTGAGCCCAATCCTTGGGACCCAATGTGGATGTAGAGAAACAATTCCAAAAAGTTGTTCTCTGACCTCCACATAGGTGCCAGGACACGCAAGTGTGATTACAAGTTTGCACACGTGTGTGCACACACACACACACACACATACCATACACAAATAAATAAAATTTTAAAAAACAACCTAGAAATGTTATAATGAACATGTTTAATTTGGGGCTTTAAAGATATCCCCCAGAAACATCTAATTTCTTGGGAGAACAGGACTATGGATGTCAAAAAGCAAATTATTTTTCAAATCTACAAAAATTACTGAGCTCCATTTGATTTCCTTGATTGTCTCAAAAAAAAGAAAAAGAAAAAAACAAGCAAGCATCAGTTAATGCTGCTCCTTTCCTCTTTCCAGGAGCCCAATGAATGAACACCTATGGACCTGCACCCTCCTCTTGCCCTGTGACCCCACAGCAGGTGCAGTTCTCCCACACACCTGGTTGATGGTGTCCAGAAGATAGATACTGTACTCATTCCAGCTCAACACCCAGCCTTCCCGGAAGAAGCATGAAACGAGCCCCAGGTGTTTCTCAGGAGAGCTGCAACTTCCCCCATCAGAGGGCTCCAGACGAGGGTAGAGCTCAAAAGGTGTGACTCCTCCAGCAAAGACATCCTTGAGGATAAACGTGGCTTGAACGGTCCCATGGACATCAGCCTTCCACAGCCGGAGCCCAGGTCGGGCTGCATACAGGGTTAGGTCACTTTGCTTACACAGTCCTGGTATAAAACAAGCACCAAATTTCCCAGTACTAAAATCGGAAGAAAAAAATGAAAGAAAGAAAGAAAGAAAACAAAAACAAAAACAAAACAGGCATGGACTGACTTGAAGAGATATCATTGTCAGCTCCTAATATCAGCTCTAAGAATCTGCAAGCTAACACAAATCATTGTCCTGTCTACTGTGTGTCGGTCACTAAGTCACCTGGCACCCTTGTGCCACCCAGGCCCCACCACACCTTCACAAGTACCAGCACCCAGAGCACACAGCTTAGATTCTGAGGATGATCAGTGTTGCCCACCACAGCTTGCCTGTGTCCCACACTTCCATCCACTCTCCCTTTAATCTTTGCTGCAATTTCATAAGGCAACTGTTATAACTTCTGTTACAGAACAGAATGTGATGAGTGTAGAGTCATCCCTGCTAACCCTGCTCTGCAATGCTGCTCCTTCTAAAGTCTGAGCCTGTGGTCTGCCTAGCTTCTTGAATGAAAAGCTTTACATCTCGAGTAGCTCATCTATATCTCTTTCAAAATTTCCCCAAAGCCATCAAGTGTACCAGTTTCTCTTCCCATTCTCAAGCTTAGTATTCTTATAAAACTATGAAATACCCAATGAACACAGAAGAGCATATGCGGGAGCTGGACAGATGGCCCAGTGGTAAAGCAAACTGTTGCTTTTGTAGTGGACCCAGATTTGGTTCCCAGCACCCACATGGGGGCTCACAATCAGCTGTAACTCTAGTTCCAGGGGATCTGATGCCCACTTCTGACCTTCTCAGGCACCAGACATTCATGTGCTGCATATACATATATGCAGGCACAACACTCATATACATAAAATATTTTTTTGGTGTTTTGAAAGAGGGTTTCTGTGTGTAACAGCCCTGGCTGTTCTGAAACTTGATCTGTAGACCAGACTGGTTTCAAACTCACAGAACTCTACCTGCCTCTGCCTCTCGAATACTGGAATTAAAGGTGTTCAACACCACACACAGCAATAAGTATTTTTAAAAAATTGCTGGGCGGTGGTAACACACTTCTTTAATCCCAGCACTCAAAAGGCAGAGGCAGGCAGATCTTTGTGTTCAAGGACAACCTAGTCTACAAAACAAGTTCCAGGACAGTCAGAACTATAAAGAGAAAATTCTGTCCCAAAAATTTTTTAAATAAAATAACAACAACAACAAATTTAAAAGAGTATTTGTACTGGGCAGTGGTGGCGCACACTTTTAATGCCAGCACTAGGGAGACAAAGACAGGTGGATCTTTGAGTTCGAGGCCCAGACTGGTCTGCAGAGTAAGTTCCAGGACAGTCAGAGCTACACAGAGAAACCCAGTCTCAAAAAATCAAAAGAACAAAAAAGAATGTTTGCAATAAATATAACAAAGCCTAATATAATGTGCACCAGGGACCCACCTCTACCACTAGAACAAGTCAACAGTTGCATCATGCATGCACTTTGGACTCCTAATAATTTGTCCTGGCCAAAATTCAGATCAATGAACTAAATTTTGTGTGTATCACTCTCATTTTTAGTTGTGAGCCTATAATGGCTGAGCCATCTCTCCAGCCCTTACTCTCATTTTTATCGATACGTCGTCAAGCACATATTTATTTACCCCAACACCAATTTAGCACTTTCATTTTAATGAATGATGTCATCTGTATAATTTTGTAGCTTGACTTTTTAAAATATTTTTAATTTTGGGGATAATTTTTTTCTTTTTTCTTTCTCTCTTTTTTGCCTCGAACTCAGAGATTCGCCTGCCTCTGCCTCCTGAGTGCAGGGATCAAAGGAGTGCACCACCACCGCCCAGTCTTAGATTTATTTATTTATGATGTACAGTGTACTGCCTGCATGTATCCCTGCACGACAGAAGGGGGCACTAGATCTCATTATAGATGGTTGCGAGTCACCATGTGGTCCTCTGGAAAAGCAGCCAGTGTTTGTAACCCTGAGACATCTCTCTAGTCCCCAGCATAATTTTTTTTAATTATGTGCTTTTGCATGTGTTTGCATGCATGCACATGAGAGCAAGTGCCAGAGGAGGCCAGAAGATGGCATAGGATCCCCTGGAACTAGAGTCAGAGGTGATTGTGAGCCATCCAATGTGGATGATGGAAAAGGAACTCTTATCCTCAGTAAGAACAGTTATGTGCTCTTAACTGTTGAAGGACCTCTTGGCTCTACACATACATAAATACATAGAGTACACATACATACCCCACCTCTTGTTAATTTCAGTAACTTGTCTTTAATACTTACCATTGTTTCTAAGATTTAAGCTTTGATTTAAAAAAGGAAGCAACAGTGCTTATTAATTTTGACTGCCGAATAGGTTTTTTTCGCAATTTATTTAATTTTTTAAAATTATCCCTTTTTTGAGATCTCATTGTATATCTCAGAGTGACCTCAAACTCAAAATTCTACTGTCTCACTTTCTGATTCCATAGCCACTATACCTGACTCTGTATTTTTTTTTAAAAAAGTACATAAATATTGCTACAAAATGTTTCCTTGGGATACTGGAATATGTATGGGTTTGGGAAAGTATGCATATCTATAAATCTAATATTTATCTTATTTAGTTTTTATGGTACTGCAAATTGAACCATGGGCCTTGAACATGGTAGGCAAGCAAGCGCTCTACTACTCAGTTACATATGAAGCATTTTTTAAAAATAATTTATTCTGGGGCTAGAGAGATGTTTCAGTGGTTAAGAGCACTTGTTGTTCTCATAGTGGAGCTGAATTCAATGCTTACAACCTATAACCAGGGGAACAATGCCCTCTTTGGCCTCATCAGATATCTGTACTCACATTAACACACACGCCTAACTAAAAACAACTAAATAAAACCCTCCCCCCTCTCTCTCTTTCTTTGCCCTCTAGACAGGGTTTCTCTGTGTAACAGCCCTGCTGTCCCGAAACTTACAGAGTGCTAGGATTAAAGATGTGCACTATTATGCCTAACTCTAAACAAAATCTTTAAAAATAAATAATTTATTCAATCTTATTACTGGATTGTTGCTGTCGTTAATTTGTTGGTTTTGAAACAGGATCTCAAGAAGCCAATGCTAGCATGGAACTTGCTAGTCTATACTGATAGCTCTATAACCCGGGATGACCTTGAACTTCTGATCCTCTTGTCTCCACTTCCCAAGAACTGGGACTACAGGTATGTACCACTGAGACCACCTAAGACATTTTGTTCCTTTTCTTTTTCTTTCACATATGGCTGGAGATCAAACTCAGGGCCTCATCCATGCTAGGCAAGTACTTTGACACTGTGTTACCCATCTGGTATTTGAATTATTACTATTTTTATATCTTTATCAATGCTCAGGTTTCTACCAGAGTTCAAATTGAAGAGCTTTAGCTCAATTCTAAGCCCTGCTGATTCTTTTTCTAAACAGTTCTTTCTTGGATCTAGACAGTAGAAAGGGCACTGGCTTGAGTGTACAGTTATTAGCCTTTTGAGATCTCCATGTGCTAATCTGTAGGAAGCATAATGTCCATACACAGGAACAAGTGGAGACTGAATGAGAAAGCTACAGTACCGCTCAAAACCAAGCCTGTGACATTCTCAGCCGCCTGCCTGAGAACCACCTTATCCCATCCATTCACAGCCCATCTCCTTTCACTCCCCATCACCCCTAGGGGGATAGTTATCTGGGGGTGGGGAATCTCCTCTGCATGTCTCCCTAGGCCCCACTGGAAGCTTAGTAATTAAATCCCCATGGAAAAGATCCAGGGAGGATATCATATGTCAGATTCAGCTTAGAACAAAGATCATTAGACTAATCAACTGTTTTGAGTCCACAGAGTTTTTATAGACAACTCTGTAATAGGACTGTGTTTGATTCTTGCCTTTAGTGAGTTTGTTCTGGTGAGGCTCCCTAAACAAAAGAGCCCAAAGGAATACTAGTTAAGCAACCCAGTGCTGCTTCTTCTTACCTGTCAAATCATCTGTTTGGGGATTCAATTTTTAAGTTTGTTTTCTTTCTATTTATGGGACCTCTTAACTCTCTTGTCACTTCTGTTTTGTTCACTGTATGTAATCAGAGCATGTGTTTTAACATGTACTCAGTGAACAGAAACCTTCTATAAAACTATGTGATGCTAGAGGGTATGTATGTGAGCAATGAAAATGAGTTCTTCACCAGGGCTCACCCGAAAGTACAGCAGGCATTTGTATGGGAGGAGAAGTGGGCATCATGAAGAGGGGTCCTAAGGAGAGCTGGCTTTGAGGATGTCTGTGTGTTCAGGGGGGTTCTGTGAGGGAGCTGACAGAAGGTATTTAGCTGGAAAGGACCAGCTGCCAAGAGATCCTACCATACCACACTTATGACAAGCATAGAAAGTTTCCAAGTACAAGATAAGGAAGCCAGGCCTTTCTTTACAGTCCTCAATTCTTCCAATGAGCTAGGACTTGGCACCAAGCAGAAGGGGATATCCACAGAGATAAAGTCAGAACTCAGGCAAAACCAGGCTGCATAATTTCAGAGGTTTCCAGGGCCAACAGGAAGATCCCTATTATAAAGAGGCCAGACTATTGATGGCATTAAGAAGGTATTGAGAAAAGAACATAGGAGCCAAAGAGTGGGTATGAGAGAATCTTCGAATAGGAAGGCTGCCAGGCAGAGAAGAGAATAAACCTAGTGTTGCTGCAAAACAGAAGGCATGTGATAGATCATGGCTGCACCAGACTGTCTGACCTCACTCTCCACTCCCTTCATTCTTGTCACCAATGGCACCACCAACCCTGGGGAGGCCCTCCCAATGCCTGCCAGTCTTCTTACTCTCCAGTCTGTCTCAAATCCTCTTGACATTCCCTAATCCACTGCCATCCCATCCCGAACCTATACAGGAAACAATATCCCTTTACTGAAAGGAGGGTACAAGATGGGAACCCTCTAACTCTCAAAACTACTTAAGAGCAACCTCCCAACACACACTTGGCTCCTTCCCAGCCCTCCTCCACAGGTAAGGTCCTTCACCTCCTCAGCCTCTACCTCCACACAAAATGGCTACTGAGGGCTATGAGATCTTGTCTTTGTCTTCCTTTCAGGTCAGTGATATGAAGGATGCATATGTTCCTTCTGCGGCCAGTCCTAGGTCCTCAGCCTTCTCTTTGTTGTCCTTCCTCTGGCAGTTATCAAAGACAGATACACTCTTTCAGCCCAGGACCATCCCCTTCTTAGCTTCTCCTACTTGGCACATAGTCCTCACACCTGCAAAAACTTTTCTCTGACCCCAGGCTGAGTGGAAGCCTGCTTAAATTTCTTTGTTTTTTGAGACAAGGTTTCTCTTGCATAGTCCTGACTGTTCTAGAACTCATTCTGTAGACCAGGCTGGCCTCAAACTCAAAGACCTGCCTGGCTCTGCCTCCCAAGTGCTGGGATCAAAGACACGTACCACTGCCACTCTGCCCCAGCTTAAATTTCTACAGTACTCTGAACTGTACTCCATAGCCATTGGCAAGACCATCAGTTAGACATGGGTCTGTCTTTTGGTCTCCATGATGGGAGAAGAGGCCCACATCTGCTAGGCTACCCAGTTTCATCTGCCCAACCTGCTGGAAGAGAGGGCTTCAGAGAAAAACCACACCTGGAATGGACACACAACACTGTCTCCTAGGCTCCTCAGACTCAGTCCTGGGTTGCTGTGGCTATGCTCCCAGGCTCCTGAATCTCCTCAACTAGAAGATTCCCTGTTCCCATCAGGCTCCATGAATCACTTTTGGCAGGCACAAGCTACCAGGAACCCCAGCTGGTGTGATTGTGGTCTCACATCTGGCTACCAGGAAACCTAGGAGAACTTAAGGGCCAGTACTGAGAACCACATGGATATGCCTGAAGCTTACCTTTTCCTTGGCTGGGATCCAATTTGCTTGACAGCCTTTTCCTCGGTGTAAAAGAGCAGGCTCCTTTGCAAGGTCGACACAAGCAGCACTTTCTGGCTGTAATCCAGCTGCACAATGGAAGACGGCTCCTCCAACACAAGGTGTGAGTTGCAGATACCCTGCGAGAGAGTCAGGCCATGGTGGGTCAAAACTGCCCAGCCTCCCGCACAGTGCTTATGCAGATACTTCTTGCTAACTGTATTGAACTCAAAAGTATTCTGTGGTGCCGAGCATGGTGTGCATATCTATAATCTCCACATTTGGGAGATGGAGACAAGAAGATCAAGAGTTCAAAGTCATTCTTGACCATATGGTGAATCTGAAGTAAGCCTGGGCTACATGAGACCCTATCTCAACAAAACAAAAAAACAACAAAAAGTATATTTTAATTTTCTCCAGATTCACTGTTAACCTACTGCTATGACATTTGGAAAATTCCTTACTAACAAGAAAACAGAAATATTAACATCTATCTCATAGTATACCAGGGTTGAAAAGAAATAATAAAAACCTACCTATTTCTCTAATAGTTTTCTCATAAATAATTCAAAGAAGAATCCATAGAAATAGGCCATTACCACATATACTAAGTATCTTCTAACATAGGAGAGCATGACTGTCTATGAAAGCTGTGACCATGACCCGCTCTCACAGTCTCTCCACAAGGAGCCTGAAGCAACCCTACAGGCACTGTATCCTTCCACTGGAAGGGTCACAGAAAAGATGTTAGAAAGAAATTGAAGGGCTGATGGGATGGCTCAGCAGACAGACTGGGTTTTTCACACAAGCCTGGTAACTGGAGTTCAACCCTAGGAACCCGTTATTGAAGTAGAAAACTGACTCTTGAAAGTCATCCTCTGACCTTGACATATGAACATGAATTCTCCACACTCCTCCTTACACACACACAATGTATTAAATACATGATTATAGCATTTACTAGACACACAGTGACTTTCTAAAGGCATTTTACTGCTAATACAAAACACATTCATGTATCAGAAATCGAATTTTAATCCAGGTACAGTGGTACATGCTTCTAATCCCAGCATTCAGGAGTCTGAGATAGGCTTTGTGGTGAGTTCAAAGCCAGCCTGGGCTATATATGAAGACCCAGTATCAAAAAGCCTATTTCTGGCCGGGCGGTGGTGGCGCACACCTTTAATCCCAGCACTTGGGAGGCAGAAGCAGGCGGATCTTTATGAGTTCGAGACCAGCCTGGTCTACAAGAGCTAGTTCCAGGACAGGCTCCAAAGCTAGAGAAACCCTGTCTCGAAAAACAAAAAAACAAACAAACAAAAAAAAAGCCTGTTTCTGCCACTCTTCCCCTCAGTGTCCTTCTCTTGGCTCCATTGGCAAACTACTCACAAAGATGAGAGGGGAGGATGAGCCGCAAGTGCAGCAGCGTTTGATCAACTGTTCAAGAGCAATGCTGCAAGAGCTGGACATGGTGGCACACGCCTTTAACCCTGCTACTCAGGAGGCAGACAGGCAGATCTCTACATTCAAGGCCAGCCTGGTCAACATATCAAGTTCCAGGACACCCAGGGCTGTATAGAGAGACCTACGCAAACAAAAAGAATAATGCAACATCAGTGTTTCTTTGTGTGTCTGAGGGGACAAAAATGAGACCCACTGACACAAATTATACACAGTAAAATCTACTGTTTTTATAGTTATCTAACTACACCACAAGCAAGATGGTGAAATTTCCATTCTCTCCAAATACTGAGAACTTTGAATGTAGTTCCCCTTCCTACAAGTTAGTCAGAATGTAACTTTCTAGTCTAACTTAGCCTATGGTAGGATTACACTCTACTGTATTTCAGAAAAATGAGTATTCTCTCAAGACTCTTGCAAAAAAAAAAAAGGCTTGAGAAAATACTCATTAAGCACATGTATCTTTTAACATAAGTTTTAGGGCTGGAGAGATGCTTAGCAGTTAGGAGCATGGGCTGCTCTTCCAGAGGACCAGGATCTGGTTCCCAGCACCCACAAGGAGACTCACAACATCTGACTCCAGTTCCAGTTCACTCCAAGGACATGATGCCTCTTTTGGCCTCTAATGGGGCACTGCACACAAGTGATGTGCAGACATACATGTACACATCATGTACATGAAATAAAAACTTTTCAGGGTGTTTCTGGATAGTTTTCCCCAAATTTCATTTCCCTTCCATTTCCTAAATAGTGAGGCTTGAGTGGCTTCTCTTGGACAGGGGGAGATGACAGAGAGCAACAACTCCACAGAAGCACCATGAAAGAGCATGATCTAAACACTTGATAACCTTGACAAGAGATGTTCCCATAGAGCAGCTGTTCTATGTAGAGTCTGCACAACACTAGGTCCCTAAGACTAAGACTCTCTCATAGCATATGCCAGGCCAAAATATTTCACAGAATATGAAATGTTATATGTCTTTTATCTTAAATTTTTAAAATTTTATTTTATGTATACGGGTGTTTTGTCTGATGTATGCATGTAAATCATATATGTACCGGATAGCCACAGAGGCCTGAAGAGGGTGTCAGATCCCCTGGAACTAGAGTTATAGATGGTTGTGAGCTACCATGTGACTGCTGGGAATTGAACCTAGGTCTTTTGGTAAAGCAGCCTGTGAGTCACTGATTAACCAGTCTGCCTCCATCTTAGGCTTAAAAGTCATCTAATAGTAAAGATAAACTAGGTTCATTCACATTTATGATTAAATCTGTTTCTCAAGGATTGGGTTACGCCTCACCTGCAACCTTAACTACAAATGGTTCTATATTGCCTGTTCTAGGAAATGGTAGCCATGTCTTTGAACCTTGTTATGTGGCTCCTGTAACTCTGCCTATTTGCGTGCCAAATCGCCCATTTGGAAACCCTCTACCTTGGGGGATTAAAAACCCTTACTTGCCCATGTTCAACACTGATCTCTTGAACCCCACCTTTAGAGGGAGACAGCCTATGTACACAAATTAAAAACACTTGCTTTAATTAATTTGGCCACGATGATTTGGGTTGGTGGTCTTTCTCCTCGCATCTTTTGTATTAACACAATCCCTCCATTCGCATACCCTTTCCATCATTACTGTCACTTTTATAAGTGGATGTGCATCCCAACAAAACACCCTCTAAGTGCTTTCACTGAAAGCACAGGAATCACTGTGTATGGAGCCACTTGGAACCTCATTATGAACCAGGACCATTGCACCAAACTACAAAGGACATCATTCACCACCACACACTCACACTAAAAATATGAGTTCCAATGAAGAACATCTTGATAAAGAAAAATGGTAATTTCACCCCTAAGGAATGGTGCTTTTGCACTGGGTATCAACAAACTGGATGTGCACACATGGGCCTTCTGCAAAATGATGCACAATGGGTCTCAAGGAAAAAAAAAAACAACAACAAACCTGTAGTTGGTGGTGGCACATCATCCCTTTAGTCCAAGCACTCAGGAGACAAAGGCAGAGTTCGAGGCAAGCCTGATCTAAGAGAGAGTTCCACAATAGCTAGGGCTACACAGAAAAACCTTGTCTTGAAAAACTAAAATAAATAAATGGAAAGAAAGGAAGGAAGGAAGGAAGGAAGGAAGGAAGGAAGGAAGGGGACAAATCTCTGCCAGGGGAGGAGTGTAATTCAACTGAGATACCACACCATTTGTACTTGAAACACTGTAATTACAGGGAATGAGGTATTGGCAGACATTATCTATATAAATAATGAGAGCCTGTTGGTTCAGTATTTGTTACCTTCAACTGAAGATGAGAATCTAGAAAACTTGCATCTATATAAATTAGACAAGATTCTAAAAGCTGAAGAATTTTTTGACTAGCATGATGGAGATATTAATAATGGCACTTTTCTTTCTTTTTAAAAACTATTTACTTATTTTAGGTAACATAGGTGTTTTGTCTGCATGAATGCCTATGCACTAAGTGTATGCTTGGTGCCCCAACAACCAGAAGAAGGTGTCAGATTACATAGAACTAGAGTTGGACAGTTGTGAGCCCCCATGTGGGTGCTGGAAACTGAACCCAGGTCCTCCGGAAGAGCGCCCAGTGCTGCTCTCAACTGCTGAGTCATCTCACTAGCCTCTGCCTTCTTATATTATATAATACATGTCAACATCTGGAAGATCAGCACCCTCTGAGATTTCTATTCTACTAAGTGACTGGTACGTGATACTGAAAATTATGCAAAGGTAAAAGATCTACTCAAAGTAGAAGATAAACTAACAAGTTTTAATGTAACAAGGTAGGAAAAACCCACCAAGGCTTTCAGATTCCAACTGCAATCAGTTTTTAAAGAAACCCCCACGTGATAGAGCTGCTCCTTGAGGCCACAACATAGGCTCCTCTCTATGAGTGGTCTGTGAAGCAGTCTTCAGAAGACTTAGAAACAATATATGCTACTGCCATTACTTTTTATTTTATGTGTATGAGTGCTTTGCCTGGATGCAGGTCTATACACCACTTGGGTGCCTAGTTCCCAGAGGTCATAGAGGGTGCTGGATGCCCTGGGACTGAGTTACAGAGAATTGTGAACTGCCACTGTGAGTGCTGGGAATGGAACCCAGCTCCTTTGGTAGAACACCCAGCAGCACTCTTAATCTCTAAGATATCTGTGGTGGTCTGAATAAGAATGGCCCACATAGGCTCATCATATAGGTGTGGCATTGCTGGAGGAAATGTGTCAATGCAGTGGGCTTTAAGGTTTCAAAAACCCAAGTGAAGCTCAGTCTTCCTCCCTCCCTCTTCCTACTGCCTACAGATCAGGATAGAAAGCTGTCAGCTACTGCTCCAGTGCCATGCCTGTCTGCTTCCCACCATCATGATAATGGACTAACCTCTGAAACTATAAGCAAGCCCCCAATTAAATGCTTTCTTTTATAAGAGTTGCCTGATCATGGTGTCTCTTCAGAGCAATAGAACACTGATTAAGACAGCATCTCTCGGGGCTGGAGAGATGGCTCAGTGATTAAGAGCATTGCTTGCTCTTCCAAAGGTCCTGAGTTCAATTCCCAGCAACCACATGGTGGCTCACAACCATCTGTAATGAGGTCTGATGCCCTCTTCTGGCCTGCAGACATACATACACACAAACAGAATATTGTATACATAATAAATAAATAAATATTAAAAAAAAGACAGCATCTCTCTAACCCTGACAGTGCTTTTGGCTGCCCACTAAAACTAGATGATAGTCCCCATTGCTGAAGACACTACATGCTTAGGTTGCCAGGCATAAAGAAATCAAGCAAGAACTGAGCTGGAAGCTTACTCCTTACCACCTAGTTCTCAGAGTGTCAAAAGGTGGTCCAATCCAGGTTTCAAGAGAAGAAAGTCATCAGTCCTACCCAGTTTTGGACCTTGTGTGCTATACTACCTGCCTGTCAGACATGGTATGCACTAGTGCAACAGTGGTGTGATTATTATAGGGGTAACCAACCAGTATCTGCTCAGGTTTAAGCCCACACCACAGGAAGGAATTCATGCCTGCTATTCTAAATCTGGTCAAAAGCCCATAGCTGGAAGGGTCATAGGCACTGGCAGGGAAGCTATTATTGTACTTTTGCTAAATGGACATGTCATACCCATAAAACTACCTTTTTTTCCCTGGTTCTTTTGAGACAGGGTTTCTCTGTAGCTTTGGGGCCTGTCCTGGAACTAGCTCTTATAAACCAGGCTGGCCTCGAACTCACAGAGATCCATCTGCCTCTGCCTCCCAAGTGCTGGGATTAAAGGCACCGCTGGGTCAAACTACCTTCTAAATATTTGTGTTTATGTCCTTAGATTAGTCCTTCTCTCAGTGTTAGTCAAAGAAGTCTTTTTCCCCCCAGTGGGTAGAAGTTAACTGCAAAAATTCAAAACTGGTCAAAGTGCTGAGAATACATGACTATTGAATGTCAAGCCCTAAATAGGACATTTATATTATCCCCTTCAAGGCTCAAGGAACATCTCAGAAAATGGGGACAGAAAGGATATAGGCCCCTCAAGACAGGGAATAGTATTGTGAAATGTTATTTTCTGGGCATAATACGGTCATGAACTCATAGTAGCTACAACTATCTACACAAGACCAGTGTAAGATTGGGCTCATCAACCTTATAAAATGGACAGGGGAGGAAATCACATGACCCTACCTCCCCATAAGGAACTACTGGCAGTCAATGATTGCTTGGGGAAAGAGAGATTTTCTTCAGTAGTGTAGCTACTAGTACACTGTCCATGCTATTGTAAATAACCTCTGATATTCATGTTTATGTAAGCAGCCCTAATTAAACTCCTTAGGTCACATCCAAGAAAAAGAGAGAGAGAGAGTGAGGGAGGGGGATGAGAGGGAGGGAAGGTAGGGGAAGAAAAAAAGGGAAAGAAGGGAAGGGAAGGAAAATTCTATGTAATTTTTTGTTTGGTTTGGTTTGGTTTTTTTCAAGACAAGATTTTTCTGTATAGCCCTGGCTGTCCTGGAACTAGCTCTGTATACCAGGCTGGCCTCAAACTCACAGAGATCCGCTTGCCTCTGCTTTCTGAGTGCTAGGATTAAAAGAATGCACCACCACCGCCCAGCCTGAGCTTTAATTTCTTTCTTTTTTTTTTTTAAGATTTATTTATTTATTTATTTTGTATACAGTATTCTCAGTATGTATGCTTGCAGGCCAGAAGAGGGCACCAGACCTCATTACAGATGGTTGTGAGCCACCATGTGGTTGCTAGGAATTGAACTCAGGACCTTTGGAAGAGCAGGCAGTGCTCTTAACCACTGAGCCATCTCTCCAGCTCCCTGAGCTTTAATTTCATATATTTTATAGATATAATTTTATAGATATAATCCATATAAAACAAAAAGTTTTGGGGTTCTCTTCCTAAGAGCACAAAAGGTCTGAGGCCAGAAAGTTTAGAAACTACTACTGGGGAGTATTTGTAATAGTTCAGTCTTAGATTAGAGGGCTAATAAAACAGTCAGTTCTGGAGGCTGGAGAGATAGATGCCTCAGCAGTTCTGGATTACAGGCATACATGCAGACAGAATATTGTATACATAATATAATAAATTAAACCAAAAACCAGTCAGTTCTGCTAGGCATAGTGGCTATCTCAAAACATAACAAAAAACAAATAAACAAACTTCACTAAGTTCTTAGAATCTAACATAGGGAATGAAGAGGAAAAACAGGTGGTCCATCAAATGTTTAGGTTTAGTCCATCTGGCAGGCACATGGCCAAACAAAATACAGGCATCATAAAGCCTGATCTGCAGTAGGAAAAGCCACAGGCTTTGGAGCAGAACCTATTTGAAATGAGTCTGCCAGGTCTGTGCTTGTGCCCCTGGATTGAATCCTGGAAATAAGAACATACTGAGAGGCTGCCAAGATGGCCCAGTGAGTAAAGGTGCTTTGTTGTCTAGTCTGATGACCTGAGTTTGATCTCTAGGACCCATATGGTAGAAGGAGAGATGACTCCTGCAAGTTGTCCTCTGACCTCCACACAAACACTGTGGAAAGTCATGCCAGGCGGTGGTGGTACACGCCTTTAATCCCAGCACTCGGGAGGCAGAGGCAGGCGGATCTCTGTGAGTTCGAGATCAGCCTGGTCTACAAGAGCTAGTTCCAGGACAGGTTCCAAAGCTACAGAGAAACCCTGTCTCGAAAAACCAAAAAAAAAAAAACAAAAAAAAAACAACAACAACAAAAAACCAAACCACTGTGGAAAGTCACAAGCCCCACACACAAAATAAATAAAAGTGAAAAAAAAAAGTTTAAATGATAGACAGCCCCAGGTGCTATGATGGGGCATCTAAAGTGACATGTGATGGAGGTAGAACACGATGCTACTGTCAAGTCTTTCCTCCCACCACCTCTCCCACAGGTCTTCTGTGTTGGCTGGAGGTAAGTTCTCCGTTCACTGGATCACTACCCTTCGTCCACAGACATGACTAGAAACATGTACAACTTGCTCCTTTGTTTATTTGGAGCAACTTTTACTATTCAACTCTAGCTGGCTTGGCATTTCCTGTGCAGCCCAGGCTGGCCTTAACCTCAAGACCCTCCTACTTCAGCTCTCAAGTGCTGAAATCACATAGCATCCATCACGTTTAACTCAAGTACATACAAGTTTTACTGTTGGTTTTGCAGGCCACCTCATTAGTCACTGTAAAAGTATAAAACACTGAAGATGTCCGTGAGAGAAAACTCTGTAACAATTGGCAGTGTAAGGGCACAGTGGTGGAGAGCACAAGCCACTGGAAAGTAAGACTGCAATATGCTACAGATCTCTGAAAATCACCTCACCTGGTCTAGATCGAGAGAGGAGTAGACAATCTTCCCCTTGTCATCTCCGGAGAACAGCTTCATCCCATTGGGGCTCCAAGCCAGAGCTGTAATGCTGGTTTTGTGAACACCAGTGACATCAAATCTCCGAAGCTATGGGTGACAGCAGAGCACAAGGAAATGAGAGATCAGTGACTACAGTTATGGGAATGTCATTCCTACTCTGGGAGGAGCTGGTTTTCCACACAGAACTGTGCACAAAGTTCCCTATGTCTATCCATATTATAAACTGAGATGGGCCAACAAGATGGCTCATTGGATAACAGTAATTGTGGCCAAGCCTGGGGATGTGAGTTTGATCTCTGGAACTCATATGGTAAAAAAAGAGAATTGACTCCTCCAAGATGTTCTATGACCTCTATACATGAACTGTAGCACATACATACATACATACACACACACAAATACAATTTTTAAAAAGCCTCACAAAGAGCACAGAGGGAATTAAGTAAAAAGAAGAGCACTGACTTGTGCTTTATGATCAACTCCCCAAGCAGGGACAAAGACATCACCTAGTTATAAGCAGCACAGTGTCATTCTGAATCACGTGATTTCTAGGCAGGTAAGTACCATCGCACCTTTCTGACTATGTAGACCAGGTTGTCTCTTAGAGGGACCCACCTGTCTCTGCCTTGGGAGTGCGAGGATCAAAGGTGTGCCCACCACACCCAGCTCTGAGGATTTCTCATCTTAAAGATGCATGAGGACCCTGTCAAGAAGGGAAGCAGTGCTAGAACGAACTTGAGCACTCACCTGCTTGTTCCTCCCCGGCAAGGAAGACACAAGCTGGAAAACAGCAACCCTCCCAGAGGCCGTGCCTGCTGCCACAAGGTCATCAAAGCAGCTCAGCAGCTTCACCACAGTGATAGACTCTGTCTTTCCCTGAAGGAGGACAAGCCAAAAACAAATCACCAGAGGCACTTATATGAAAAAAAGAAAACTAGATGTAAAGCCGGAAACATGAAACTAGATCCCTGGGCTGAAGCATATAAATTCCTGGCTGGAAATGTGTACAAGTCAGAAAACAAAGGAGTCTAAGATCTTTGCCTTACTGTTATTATTGTTACTATTAATAAAAACCCAAATTTTGTATACATTTTGGTACAGAATATCCATAATTCATAGTCATCATCCATTTCCAGAATTATTTTCATGTTGTGAAGCGGAAACTTTACACCTACCAAATAATAAGCCCCAGTAGGTCGTGGTGGAGCATGCTTTTAATTCCAGCACTAGGGAGGTAAGAGGCCAGCAGATCTCTGAGTTCAAGGCCAGGCTGGTATACAGGGAGAGTTCTAGGGCAGTCAGGGCTATGCAGAGAAACCCTATCTGAAAAACCAAAGCAAGCAAGCAAACAAAAACAACAAAACCCACAAAACTGTTGCAAGAGTTCTAATTGGT
>JAQHUG010000231.1:380392-397544 GCA_028555095.1 Dicrostonyx torquatus | reverse complement strand
GGCCAAAGGGCCCACCCTGACCCCTGGAATTCCCTGAATTCCTCTGCCTCTATCCCCGCTTTCTTCTTGCTTCTGCAAGATTCTTCCATCTCGCACCCTTCCCCCTGCGGTACAGGTATATAAACCCTGTCCCACTTTCAATAAAGGAGACCTTGACGTAACTCAGACTGACTCTGTCGTTCTTATAGCCCTTGGTCTCCTTCTCTTTCTCCCCCCATTGGTCTTTTTAGAAGGCACCCCCTCAGCCACGCGAATAACTAGACCTGCTGGACAGGTCATGGAAGAAAGGTATTTTTGCTGAGGCTGGCCCCTGACAGAGGTGGGGAAAGAAAAACACCAATATTTAGTTATAAGCTACTCAGTTGGAAATGATGACCAAGCATTGTTGGAGTGAGGTATGAAGCTGGAGGCTAGTAAAAGGAAAAGTGCCTCATGTAGTACAGTTAGACACCAGTGGAGACACAGCAGCTATGGCTGGCACATAATCAGATGCAAAGGAAAACAAGACTTACTTCAAAGTTGTACTTCTTCATCTGGTTGAGGTGCCGACAGTACAAGTAGAGCATGCCGATGCTGCTGCCCACTGCAATGTAGTCCCCGTTGACATCCAGGGCTGTGAGGTAGACCAGAATAGAGCGAAAGCCCCTCTGGATCTTTGTGGGAATGGCATTGAGGAGATAGTACAAAGGGCAGAATTCTCGGAATGTTACAGGTTCTGATGTCGATGCCATGGTCAAGGTTTCCACAGATGTTCTTCAGGCAGAAGGACTGCTTATTCATCATCTAGGAAAACCTGCAGGCTACAGAATACAGCATTGTAACTCTTTCAGTGCCTAGTCATACCAAAAAACCATAATGTTTAATAGTGGGAACATGATATTATCAACAGGAAAGACTCATGGTTGGGGGGCGAGGGAGTAGCAAAGATGTCTTAATGGTTAAAGCATGTAACGCTCTTGCAGAATGCTCAAATTTGGGAAATACCCAGTGTCAGGTAGCCTACAAAACTCCTATAACTCCAGCTCCACGGGATGCCCTCTTCTGACTACCACTCATATTGCACTCACATGCACAAACCCCCATATAGACAGAGGCACATTCACATAATTTAAAATAAAAATAACACCAGGAATTGGTAGTGCACGCCTTTAATCCCAGCACTAGGGAGGTACAGCCAATCTGATCTTTGTGAGTTTGAGACCAGCCTGCTCTACAAGAGCTAGTTCCAGGACAGGCTCCAAAGCTACAGAGAAACCCTGTCTTGAAAAACCAAAATAGACAAACAAACTGGGATAGAGACAGCTCAGTGGTTAAGAGAACTGACTGTTCTTCAGGAGGACCTGAGCTGAACCACCAGCACCCTCATCGCGGCTCACAATCATGTGATTCCAGTTCCAGGAGATTAAAGCTCTCTTTTGGCCTCTATAGGCAAAGCATGCATGAGCTGCAGATTTACATGCAGGCAAAATTCATACACATGAAATATTATTATAATGACAAATGAATTGCTGACGCTATAGTCAACACAGTGGTGGAACAGAAGAGCATAAAGCATAATTTTTTTCAAGGAGTTTATGATCTAGCCAGAAAAGCAGTGCAACAACAAAGAGATGCAAAACGACAGGAATTAATCATGGGCTTCCATGAGAAGATCAGGACCGGTGTGAACTAAAGTGAGCCAGGAGGCAGCTCTCTTGAGAAGACTCCGCAACTCAAGTATGTGCTGTCCTTTTCCTAAGCGCATCTCTCTCTCTCTTGTAAATGGTCCCAATTGTCACACCTAAATTCATTTTCATACTTCTTTTTTTGTGTTTGTTTTTTTGTTTTTTGTTTTTCGAGACAGGGTTTCTCTGTGGCTTTGGAGCCTGTCCTGGAACTAGCTCTTGTAGACCACGCTGGTCTCAAACTCACAAAGATCCGCCTGTCTCTGCCTCCCGAGTGCTGGGATTAAAGGCGTGCGCCACCACTGCCCGGCTCCAACTTTTCTTAATTGACTGTAGCTCTCCTTCAATCCCCACCCCTCAAAAATGAGTCTTGTAAAGACTCCACCGAAAACATCCAGCAATGAAGTCCCACCTGTCTGAGTAGGATACACGAGAAAGCCTGTATTAGAACAATAAGCCAACTCTAGAGAAATAACCCCCTCCTCGTTAATGTCTGGTTCCTATAGCCATCAGCCATATCAGTGTCTGAACCCACGCACCCTGCAGCTCCTACCTGCTCATCCATGCACTAAATCAAGATACTCTACACTTACCAGCACTTGTGGTTAACCAAGTTCACTCACTCGTTTGAAGCCTGCCCTGCCCTGGCATGAGGTGGCCTCTTCCCCAACTTTCAGAAGAAGGCACTGAAGTGAGAGACTCAGTTGAGACCACCGAGCTGAGCCTTGAATCTCAGTCTCTCCCCTTCGTCCACAGCCCTTGGACATCACTCTGATATAACCAACAGGTACACATTGTTAGTCTGTCTGATTCAACCTGGAGATATAGCTTACATCTTCAGGTTAGGGTCACTATTGCTGTTATGAAGCACCATGACTAAAAGCAAACTGGGGAGGAAAAGATTTGACTGACAATTCCACATTGCTACTCATCACTGGAGGAAGTCAGGACAGGAAGTCAAGTGAGACAGGAACCTGGAGGCAGGAGCTGATGCAGAGGCCATGGAGGGGTGCTGCTTACTGGCTTGCTCCCCAAAGCTTGCTCAACTAGCTTTCTTAAATAACCCAGAACCATCAGCCCAGGGGTGGCACCACCCATAATGGGGTGAGTCCACTCCCATTAATCAGTAATTTAAAAAGGGCTCCACAGCCCATTATTTTAGGAGGCATTTTCTCAACTGAGGCTTCCTCCTCTCTGATAGCTATAGCTTGTGCCAAGTAAACATAAAATTAGCCAGTACAGGTTCAAGAAACTTTTTTGGATGCCTAATTCACTGACATTTTGAGTTTTCTATTACTATATTCTTGAGGGACTGAGCCCTTAGTCCTCTTCTGATCAGGTTCATCAAACTCATTCTTTTTACTTACTTATTTATTTATTTTTGGTTTTTCGATACAGGGTTTCTCTGTATCTTTTGGAGCCTGTCCTGGAACTAGCTCTTGTAGACCAGGCTGGTCTCGAACTCACAAAGATCCGCCTGTCTCTGCCTCCCAAGTGCTGGGATTAAAGGCGTGCGCCACCACCACCGGCCTTACCTGCCAGTCTTGAATGATCTTTCTAAGTATCATTCAGCTTTTGCCACAAAGAAGTCTCTACTAAAATGCCCCTCCTACACAAGATATGCCTGGCCATCACCCCAGCACAGCACGATCATGTTGTCTGCTTTACTTTCTCTACATATCTTCTTGCTTTGTTGCACAAGTAAGCATGTATGAGCCTGTGTGCGCGCGCACACACACACACACACACACACACACACACACACACACACACAGCTCTGTAAATCCCATGAGAGCAGAGGCCACAATGCCTCACTTACACCCTCTGGACCAGCATCAGAAAAAGGCGAGGAATGTCAGAGGCACTCGGCAACACTACGCATTGAACAGATGAACAAATGATGAGAAAGGATACTAGATAGGGAAAGAATGAGTGACAGAAATGGAACAGCAGCAAAATACTATCTTTTGCTGGGTGGTGGTGGTGCACGTCTTTAATCCCAGCACTCGGGAGGCAGAGACAGACGGATCTCTGTGAGTTCGAGGCCAGCCTGATCTACAAGAGCTAGAGCCAGGACAGGCTCCAAAACCACAGAGAAACCCTGTCTCGAAAAACTAAAAAAAAAAAAAAATCTTTTGCTCAAAGCTGGGAAAATTTCCATATATGTGTGTAGGGTGTGTGGGGTGTGTGTGTGTGTGTGTGGTATGTGTGTGGTGTATGTGTGTATTCCAGTTTCCAAGCATCTTCAGATTCTTTATTTGATAGTTGCAACAGGCAATACAATAAAGGTTCATGGTAGAGAAATATCCTGAAAGTAACTAATAATAACAAAAGCAATTGTAACTGTATCCTTCATTATTAGGGGTCTAACTAAGCATATTCTTTTAACAGAAGCCAAATCTCTAGAAGGTTCAGAAGTCTGCCCAAGTCACAGTACCAGTTCAACAGAAATCTAAGCTGCAAGAGCCGAATGTCCAAATACCAGCAGATCACAAATTTATAGCCTTTCAAGGGCCACACAATTAAGAAATGCATAGCTAAGACTAAGAGACGCCTATTCTCTGAATCAGCCTACACAAGCACCCAGAGAAGTGGGCAAGACCCAAAGGATCCAGCAATCAAATGTAAGCGGCAAGACTGGCAGACAAAGCCAGTTTGCCACTGCCTTTCAAAGCAGGTAGACCACTGTAAGGCCACAGGATACTGAAGACAAAGGAGCAGGAGTAATAATAATGCTGCAGAATATGGAGCCCAGGCCCTTGAGGCTCCCCAATTAGAGGCCAGTGGGAACTATAAAGCGAACCTCAGGCCAACCTGGGCTACATAGTGGACACTGACAAGACAAAACAAAAAGCAAAGAACACATTATATAGATCAACTAAAATTCTCTTAACATAAATATTTTGATTTTACCATCATAAAAACAGCACAGATACATATCCAAGCATACTGCTGGGAACTGGTTTTAAAGATATTTTTAAAAATGTATCATCATCATTATTATTATGACAAGTACGGGAGTTTTGCCTACATGTATATCTGTGTACCATGTCTGGTACCTGCAAAGGCCAGAAGAGGTTATGGATCCCCTAGAACAGAAGTTACAGACAATTGTGAGCCACCATACGCTAGGAGTCAAACTTAGGTTCTCTGCAAGAGCAGAGAAGTATCCTACCTGTTGACCCATCTCTCCAGCCCCTATTTTTAATTTTTAATTGTGTGTGTATGTGAGTGTCTGAGTATATACACATGGATGCATGCACATGCACTTGAAGGTGCCATTGGAGGCCAGAAGCAGAGTTACAAGCAGTTGTGAGTCACTTGAGATGGATACTGGGAACCTAACTCAGGTAGGTCCTTTACAGAGCTAACAAGTACTGTTAACCTCTAAGCCATTTCTCCAGACCCTTGTAAGTACTTCAAAAGGTGTCAAACGTCTGGTCAAGTGGAAGTGAATTAGTAATACTAACAGCAGCTTCAAGGGGTCAAAATATTGAAATTTTAAAATGCATTGCCAAACTGTCTTCCACAGCTGTCAAAATGACTTATGCTTTAAACATGTTTCTCCAAAGGACTTTCTGATGTCAATAAGGCACAGAACCCAAGAGTAAGACAGCCAGGAGGCCCACTGAATCTCTTTAGGTGCGGTTCTGGGAGATCTGTTCCTTTCACCTAATGGGCAGATGGGAAATGGACTGAAGTTGACTCTGACAAAACTGGCCAACAGGAGATGGCATGTCTTGGAAGAAATCAAGGAAGTTGTTGCCTCCCTGACCTGTGACACATTTGATGAAAACTATTTAGACTCAACAAACACTCCTGACTAGTGTTTTTGTATTCCTACACTGTCTAATCTTCACACAAGCCTAAAGTCCCATTTTGCCCTACCTCAGGTTCAGACCCACTGCCATAACCAAACTGAGACTTTCTGCTGTAGAAAAACAGCAGCACACTGGAGGAGCTAATGACATCAGAGGGGCAAAGGGCTGGGGCTGAAGTCCCAAGGATCTCCTAAGATTAGCTGTGGGACCCTGGGGAAATTATTTAATGGCTCTAGGTTGCCGTTTACCCATCTGAAAGTAGTCAGGAATATAAGCCAGGTATGGTGGCACACACCTGTAATCCTGGTGGTGTAATAGCACTACTAAAATCAACTTATTGAAAATGGCCACAGTTCTGAAGTAGGTGGGCAAAGGCAGACTCTGAATCAAATGCGATCCAGATTGAAACCCTGGCGCCTACTAACCCTCAATGTCTCCCTCTAGCTCACCTTCAGTTATTCTCTAAGCACTAACACCAAGGACGCCCTCTCCCGACTCAGGCTTTAGAACTTACTATCCCCTCTACCAGAATGATCTTCTTCCACAGTCGTGGCTTCTTTTCACCTTTGGGGGCTCAACAAAACATTATTGCTACAGAAAGACCTTCCCAGACCAGATCACTTATGAATATCTAAACTCTCCTTTCCATCCACATGGCCTTCATAATCCTCATCACAGCTTCTGATTCTTCACTTGCTAAATAACCCTTCTGTGAGAAGGAATGCCAATTTAGCAGAGAGAAGGTATCTATAAATATTTCTTGAATGAATAAATAAAATGTTAACTTCTAGTCTTATTGAAAAAGAATATTCTCAATGCAATCCCCTTCCCTCTGCCCTGCCTCTGTTTTTTCTCTCCTTGATAACAAACACAAGGCCCTCGTTCTTGCTAGTGGTATACCCCAGCCCTTTTATTCCAGTCTTTAAGATAAATAATGCTAGGACTGGGAGATGGCTCAGCAGGTGAGAGCACTTGCTGCTCTTCCAAAGGACATGGATTTAGTTCTTAGCATCCACCCACCAACTTGGCAGCACTCCAGTACTAAGGAATCTCTTTGACCTCTTCAGGCATTCCATGTATATGGTACACATACAGATAAGCAGATACATATAATGCATACAAATATAAACAAATTAAAAATATATAAGCAATGCTTCCTTGACTATGAGTATTTCAGTTTAAAATGCAAAACTGAAGTTAAAAGTTATGGGCTAGAGAAACAGATCAGTGGTTAAGAGTGCTTGCTGCTCTTCCAGAGGACCTGAGTACAAATACCCACTTTGGATGGCTCACAACTTCTTGTAACTCTAGCTCCAGGGGATCTAACACCCTCTCCTAGCTCCATAGGCACCCACATACTGGTGGAATACACAAAACTTTTAAAGTTATAATTTTTCTCCCCATCCCCCATCAATTTCATAAACATGGAAGGTGGGCTATATTCAACCATCATTTTAATAAGCATTTCCCAAAACCCAGAACAGAATTACGCACTCAGCAGTATAATTGTCACATGTCACTAGAGGCTCTGATAGCATTTATCTCAAGGACCTTCTCTAAACTCAATACAAAGTAACAATTAGTATTCCTGTACAATTTTTGTTGTTGTTTTGTTTTTACAGTCTCACTAGCCCATGGTCCTCACACTTCTCCCAAGTGCTGAGATTACAGGCAGGGACCTCCATGCCCAGCTTTTTTGCCCCCATAGCTTTTTGTTCTTTGTAGGGTTTTTTGTTTATTTGTTTTGCTTTTGCTTTGTTTTCTTGGGAAAGGGTTTCTCTGTGCAGTTCTGGCAATCCTGAAACTTGCTCTGTAGATTAGACTGGTCAGAATTTACAGAGATCTGCCTGTCTCTGCCTCCTGAGTGCTGGGATTAAGGATGTAAGCCACCACCTCCTGGGCTTCTTTACTCTTTAATTATAATGGTTACATATATGTGTGTGTATAAATTTGTAAATACAATCTGCTAAGATCATTTAGTGTAACCACACATGGCTCTTACAATCCATCTTTATTTTGGCTTTTAAGCTATTCATTTATTTTGATATACAGTCTTACACCATAGCTCTGGCTGGCCTAGAACTCCCAGGGATCATCTAGTTTAGCTTCATGTCTGCTGGGAGTACAATTATACACTACCATGGCCAGTAGATGATGTATTATGATTAATACCTTTAATCCCAGCACTCAGGAGACAGAAGCAGGTGGATCTCTGAGTTAGAGGCCAGCCTGGTCTAGAGTGAGTTCCAGGACTGCCAGAACTACACAGAGAAACTTGTCTTGAAAAACAAACAAACAGAGATTTTTTATGGTGGAATGTAAAGGGTCAAGGAATAATTTATCTTACAAATGAAATGCTGTTGCTTCCCTGCTTCTGTCCCTGCTGGCTAGCCAACTGTTTACAGGTTAAACCTAACCCAAGCACTGAAACCAGACAGCTGAAGAAAGCCCTATATCTAACATCATCTCCATCTACATTTCCTGCTCCAGTTGCAAACTTTACATTCTTATTTATTTGTTATCAGTGTATGTGTGTGTGTGAGAGAGAGACTGAGAGTGAGAGAGAGAGAGAGAGAGAGAGAGAGAGAGAGAAAGAGAGAGAGAGAGAGAGAGAGAAAGAGAGATATGCACATATGTAGGTGTATTTGTACCATGGTTTATATGTGAAAGCCAGAGGACAACACTGTGGAGTCAGTTCTTTGTCTGCCTTTACATGGGTTCCAGGAATTGAACTCAAGTTACCAGGTTTGCAAAGAAAGTGCTCTTACCCCATGAGGCAGCATGCTGGCCCCTAAATGATCTTGTAATCCCAGAACAGGGGAGTTACAGGAAGGATGATTGCCATAAATTCAAGGCCAGCTTGGCTACACTGACAGTTCACAAACCAATCAAAGTTTACACAGGCAGACTCTGCCAACCTCCACCCCCCAAGCAATGAACTAAAACAAAACCACAAATAAACAACTACTAGAGTACAGTACAATAAACACTGTACTCATCTTTGTTGGATTAATCTCTCTCTCAAAAACCCTGTGCTGAGGGCAAGTCTGTGGATAGTCTAGGCTTTATAGTGAGAGCCTGTCCCCAAAACAAAACAAACAAAAAACTATGTCACATTGCCCCAAGACTACAGCAAAGATTCACTGTAACTTTTACGACCAGATCCAAAGCGTACATTCATGGGAAACAAACATGCAATCTAAACTTGCTTCTGTCTCAACAATTCATAAAAAAAAAATAAATAAATAAAACAACTATCCTGATTGCTGGGACTAAAGGTTGGTGTCCACCTTTAGTCCCAGCAGTCGGGAAGCAGAGGCAGGAGGAGCTCTATGATTTTGAGGCCAGCCTGAACTATAGAGCTAGTTCCAGAACAGCTGGGGCTGTCACACAGAGAAACCTTGTCTCAGAAAAAGAACAAACAAACAAAAAACCAAACAAAAAAAAAAGCAGAAAAAAACACACCACCTCATATCTGTCCCCTGACTCTCCCAAGTTCCTGTGTCAATACTGGCAGAATTCTCCAAGCTTGACCCCAAAGCCCGTTTTTATTATTTGTATAACTATCTCCTATTCCATTCCTCATCTCTCCAAATTCAATCAATGGTTGTTGTCTGTTTCCTTCCTTTTTCCCTACTAAGTTCTAGCAGTCATTTGGTTCAAATTATATAGAAGCTACTGGGAAATGGGATCCTTCTCAACCCCAAAGGATAACTTCCTCAGAAAAACCTGAAAACAAGCCCATAAAAACCAGTCTTCCATTGAAAAAGACAATGAAAAAGACATCAAAACAAGCTTGCTTGGGGCTGGAGAGGTAGCTCAACCCTTCAGAGCAAGGGCTGCTCTTCCAGTGGACCTGGGTTCAATTCCCAGCACCCACCTGGCAGATCACTTCAGTTCTGGGGGATTTGATGCCCTCTCCTGAACTCTGCAGGCACTGCACACATGTGGTGCACAGATACACATGCAGGTAAAACACCCATATACATAAAATAAGTTTTTAAACTTAAGAAAAAAAAAATGAGGGGCTGGAGAGGTGGCTCAGTGGTTAAGAGCACTGGCTGCTCTTCCAGAGGTCCTGAATTCAATTCCCAGCAACCACAAGGTGGCTCACAACCATCTGTAATAAGACCTGGAGCCCTCCTCTGGCATGTGGGCATACATATATGTTGTATACATAATAAATAAACAAATCTTTAAAAAAAATTAAAAAGAAAGAAAGAAAAATGACCAGATTTCATCCTCTCCATCCTTGATTCCCAAGTCCACCCTGAAAATCAAATGGGATTCACAGGTTTGAAATCTCAAGAGCCAGGCTACACCCTTCCTGAGGGTAGTGGCTGGGTGTTAAGAGTAAGCCACGCCTGGCACAGCAGCTGGCATAGGTGGACCCTAGTAAACACTCGATGAGTGAACAAACATGGGCTGTAAGTCAGGTTACAAAAACAAACAAAATGGTCCCAGTGCATATCAGCATTACAGCTGGGTACAAGAAGGTACAGAAAGGGTTACAGCTTAAGACAGACTCTGGTGATAAGGAACTAGAGCAGCTTCCTACCTAGGACCCAGCTTTCCCGCAGCTCCCTTCTTCAAAAGTTTTTAAAATCTTGGCTGCAAATGATCTTTCCAGTCAACGACAAAACGATACCCTTCACTTTCTGCCAACAAATGGAACAGAAAAG
Source organism: Dicrostonyx torquatus (assembly GCA_028555095.1). Classification (NCBI taxonomy): domain Eukaryota; kingdom Metazoa; phylum Chordata; class Mammalia; order Rodentia; family Cricetidae; genus Dicrostonyx; species Dicrostonyx torquatus. The sequence goes on along the minus strand of JAQHUG010000231.1, from coordinate 387,377 downwards.
CCCCTGAATATTAGTGAAAGAGAAAGCACAAAAGGGCAAGAAAAAGAAACAAAGTTGAGAAGGGAAACGAAAGTACTGGAAAGACAGAGACTTAAATGGACTAGAGGAAGGCAGAGGCAGGTGGATCTCTGTGAGTTCGAGACCAGCCTGGTCTACAAGAGCTAGTTCCAGGACAGGCTCCAAAGCCACAGAGAAACCCTGTCTCGAAAAAACCAAAAAAAAAAAAAAAAAAAGGACTAGAGGAAAAGGCTGCGAAGCCAGCAGAGTCGTGTGGGTGACAACAGAATCAAACTATCCTTTATTGAGATCGATCGGCCAGGCCCTCCCTGAACTTAACTGTACATGCACTGATCCATTTTCGCTCCACCACCCCAAGATAAAAACTCATCACCTCCATTTTACGGATGATGAAACTAAAGCTAGGAAGTTGACACTTGCTCCAGCAAACTGGTAAGAAAGGGAAGTGCAGTGACCAGACCTCGGGTCTGACCCTGGGGTCACCCCATCCTTTTTAACCCTCACTGCCCATTACGCCTCCGAGGCCACACAGTCCTTATTAAGCGGGAGGCAATCGGTTATGCATCTAACCAGCACTTACTGAACTCCTAGTGAGTGCCCAAGCCAGCTGCTTGGCGCTGGTAGGCGAATGGAAGGGTTCCTGCTGAGGGTCGCGGGGGACAGAACAGAACGAAACGTCAATCTCCAGGCTGAGGAGCCTGGAGCCCGCCACGAGAGGGATGCAGGGTGGGGCAGGAGGGGAGGAGCAAGGGGAGCTGGGGCGCCGCCGGGGCCCCGGGCAGTGTGCGAACGCTGCGACGCCCGGTGCCCGGCACGGACGCGGGTTGTGACTGACGCGCCGCGAGCAGAGGCTGCCAGAGGGACGGCGACGCAACTGTGGTGACCCGACGGGCTGAGACAGGGAGGGGCGGCTCTGCCAGGAGGAGGAACGGCGCGGGGCCGGCGTCGGGGTCGTCGGAGGCATCGGGGACCCGTCAGCGCGCTCCCGGACTCACCTCCCGCGGCAGCCCCTCAGGACTCGTCAACCCCTCCAGCCCGGAGGAGGCGGGATGCACTTCGGGCCGCGGGGGCTGCCGGGAGCCTGTTGCCTGGGCAACGGGTTGGGCCTTGGAGAGCAGCAGCGACTCGGCGGAAAGCTAGAGTGACAGCCACAAGTGTCGGCCGACCCGTGGAGCGGAAGTGACGCCACTTCCTCAGTCCGAGGGCGGGGCCTCGCATCGCCTTTCTGATATCTACCTGTGGACCGCATGGAAGGTGCGTGTGAGGGCTGTGCTTCCCTTATTGTTGCGAGGCTGCAGGTCTGGGGGAAGGTCGGGAGCCCGCCGTGTGACATGCAGGTCGCGCATGAACCTCGCGGGCTGTCCGGAGCCTATTCTTTCCGTGTGAGATCTGAGTGTGGTGATGTACGTGAAGTATTTGTCAGAGGTGTGACGCTCAGAGCATTCCCGAGCACATTGGCGCCAACATGCCAGCCCCTCCAGAAACCCTTGCTTGAACTCCGGCAGTCAGGAACACCGGCCGTGGAGCTTGCAGCTTGTAATAAAGGCTGTCTCTGTGTGCCGATTAGTGCGTATGGCAGTGGTCTCATGGAGTAACTTCAGTACCGCCCTGGCCTGTGACCGATCACTGATCGCTCCCTACTTGGCTGTGAGTATCTAGACCTCGGAGCTGTGCTTTGAGTTCCTAAGTGGGGCCGGCAAACTGCGTCCAAGGGATCCTCGCTCTCAGGAACCCCCACCTAGGGACGAATACAGGTAGTAAAAGCAGTTCCTCCATGTAACATGTTTGATTCAGCATATACTATGTGCAAGATATGGGAGGAAACGAGACTGAACTAGTTTGGTTGAACTCAGTCCAGCGGGGAATATAGACTTTAAGCAGGTAACTAGATTCACTGGTGAATGTGATGACAGCCAAAATATAGGTGACAAATGTCTACTGGGGTGATTCCTAATGTAACCGGGGATCCAGGAAGACTTCTTGATGGAACTCTTCAAATTTGCCTCCCGTTGCTGTGGTAAAGTACCCCGACTAGAAAGCTCCTTTGGCAGGAAAGGGATTATTTGTTTATCCTGACAGGACAGAGTCCATCACTGAGGGATATCGGTAGGAACCCAAGCAGGAACAGGAACGATGAGGAAAGGCTGCTCACTGGCTTGTTCTCCAGCTCCCTTCCAGGCTCATGCACTGCCAGCTAACTTACTCTGTCTTTATAAGATTTCATTTATTATTTTATTTGTGTGAGTGTTTGCCTGCATTTATCTAAGTGGACTGTATGTGTGCAGTGTCCACAGCGGCCAGAGAGGATATAGTATCCCCTGAAATTGGACTTAGAGCCGATTGTGAGACTCTATGTGAGTGCTGGGTCCTCCAGAAGAGCAGGAGGCACTCTACTTCTGAGCCATCCCCAGGCCCTCAGATAGTCTTCTTATACAGCCCAGAACCATTTGTGTGAGGGTGGCACCACCGTAGTGGGCTAGGCCCCCTACACATCATTTTTCACACAGATATATCCCCACAAACAGGTCTTCAGTATGGCTCTCCCCAGGTATATCAAGTTAAACAGCAAAAGTAACCAGGGCAATGCCTTTCTTTCTTTGTTTCATTTTTGCATTTAACTATTGCAAATATATTTATTGCAATTTACAGATAAGTTAATAATAAGTCAATAACAAATAAAATTTTAGCTATAAATTTTTTGCATCAGAAAAAAAATGAGTCTCAAAATATTCTAGTCCCCTGATAAAGGTGAGGTTAAATTACAGAAAACTGAAGTTTGAAGGTGGAGAGATGGCTTAGCAGTTAAGAGGACTTCCTGCCCTTCTAGAGTCTTGGAGTTTGGTCCCCAGCATCCACATTAGGCAAATCACAAACACCTACAATGCTAGCTCCAAGAGATAAGTCACCCTCTGGCCTTGGCAGGCACTCCCACAGAGGCACACAATCTCTCACATACAAACAAATCTTTGAAATCTGATAATTTGATGTCAAGATACAAATAGAAGTTACCACATTTCATGGCTCATTTTACCTGTGTGCACAAACCTTTTATATGTTACCACATTGACACTTAGAGCACCATTATAAGACATTAGCATATGGAATATTCCACTAAAAACCCTAAGGATTGCCGGGCGGTGGTAGCGCACGCCTTTAATCCCAGCACTCAGGAGGCAGAGACAGGGGAATCTTTGTGAATTCGAGACCAGCCTGGTCTACAAGAGTTAGTTCCAGCACAGGCTCCAAAGCCACAGAGAAACCCTGTCTTGAAAACCCAAAAAAAAGAAAAGAAAAGAAAAACCCTAAGGATTTTCTTTCCTTAGAGGTTTTCTTTCATGGGAGGGGGCTTTAACATTTAAGATTAAAGTAAAAAATGACAAGAATTCTGTTACTCTCCTGTCCAATTTTAAGTAGTTCCTTCTGTCCTCAACACCAACTGGTCCAGGATTTAAATTTTCATTTATTTATTCATTTTAATTAACTTACAAAGTAGCAGATTTCTTTATGGCATTTCATACTTAATTTTGGTTGACCCTTTTCTGATTCTGTCCCTCATCTCCAATGGTACCCTCTTACCCAGCATTCCCTTCCACTTTCATATCTCATGGGGGAGTATTTCTAACCAATTTTTACTTATTTTGGCAATGAGGGTAGGGTATAAGATATGGACATTCTGTCAGTGTTCTGCTTCAAGCTTATTCATTGCCTGCTCTTCGCTGTGCTTAGCTCGTCCTGTTTGGCATGTACCACTATAGTTATGTGAGCTCCTCCTTATTTGCCACTTTTTCTCCAGTTTAGCCTGGTAATGCTGGTTTGTCCTGTCTGTTATACTCACCAAGTTCATGGTCATATTAGGGCCCATGCTGACTCCCTCTCCCTGGCTTCACACCTCATGTTCATGCTAACACAAGACAGAGAGTCCTGCTACACAGCCCGCATTAGCCTCTTTTTAACTCACAGTGGTTGCCTGGCTTTGGACTCTTAGTAATCCTCTTGCCTCACTCCCTGGAGCATTGGGATTAAAGTCTGTGCCATGACACCTGGCTTCCTGTTCCATTTTTTGCATAGTACTTATGATCTGAACCAGCTAAGATCTTTTTTTTTTTTTTGGCTAAGATCATTTACTTGGATATTGTTTGACTCTCTTTTGGAAGGTAAGTGCCATGGGAAAAGGCCATAGTCTCATTCAGTCACCTCATTCTTCATACTTGACATATTGAAGGTAGCCTACTGATATTTGTTAGTTGTTTAAGTAAAAAATGAATGAAAAAAACCAATATATTTAAAAGAAGAGCTATGGGCTAGGTATGGTTGCACAGGCTGCAATCCAAGCTACTAGGGAGGCTGAGGCAGGAAGATAGAAAGTTCCAAGTCTGTCTGAGCTATAAAACAGCTTCTGCCTACCTGGGCAACTTGGTGATACCATCTAATACAGTAAAATGGGCTGGGACTATAGCCCAGTGGGGTATGCACAGGACCCTAGTTCAGTCCCAATACCATTAAAACAAAGAACAGAGCCCTAAATAAAACTGAGTTAACTGGGTGAGTGAAGACACACAAGCAATTAGTGTGATCCAGTTTGGAATGGTACAGAGCCAGCACTGAGGGACAAAAGAGTAAAGACCGTGTTGGAGAAGGGATGGGCAGACTTGGGTACTAGTAGTAGGCCTTGTGATACAGGTTGTTATATTCAGGCCCTCACAGCTTCATATATTACTAATATACTTTGATTGATTGATTTATTTAGAGACAGGGTCTCACTAGGTAGCCCTGGCCAGCCTGAAACTCAGTATGTAGACCAGGCAGCCTCAAACTCGTATATCCACTTCTAACAGCCCTGTGGAGTAGATGATGTTTTATCAATCACTTTGCAAATGAGAGCTCCAAGAGATTGACAAATGTGTCTATACTCAGAACGGGCAGAGCTAGGATTCATGCCCAGGAAGCACGGTCTTCAGAGCAGGCAGCTGTCGTGTGTCCTGGAGTCCACTCAGCTGTGCAATGACTATTTAGGGTTCTAAGCTGAGAAGGCAGCTCAAACTCTGCTCTTGGTCTTGCTTTCCTCAGGCTGAGGATCGGGTGAGTCTTACATGGGCAGCAATCGCTTCAGGAAGGAGCTGCCCCGGAGAGAGCTGCATGTGCTTAGGAGTTCTGCCTGGTGATGGAGGGCTGGAGGTGGGGATTGAAATGGTGATGCAGGCAGAAAGGTCGATTTCTTCCCAAGTTATAGGCAGAGCAGCAGCAGCCTGGCCAAATCACCCCTGCATGTCCAGTGTCCCACTTGCTCGGTGTGTGGTGTGATGAGCTTTCAGAGTCAGAGGCTCTGTTTAAGGATTCAGGGTGCTGGGGGCTGGAGAGATGGCTCAGAGGTTAAGAGCACTGCCTGCTCTTCCAAAGGTCCTGAGTTCAATTCCCAGCAACCACATGGTGGCTCACAACCATCTGTAATGAGGTCTGGCGCCCTCTTCTGGCATGCAGGGACACACGCAGGCAGAACACTGGGTACATAATAAATAAATCTTTAAAATAAAAGGATTCAGGGTGCCTGGAAGAAGATAGTGGGGGTACAATCAAGACTAGATTATCTCATACGAGAGATAATGGAAAAGCCACAGCTTTAAGTAGACAAGGTGCTGTGCTAAGTGTTGTGGCACATGCCTTTAATCCCAGCTGGAGAGACAGGTGGGAGGGTCTCTCAGTTCAAGGGCAGCTAGGGCTACATTTGAGATGCTGTCTTAAAAAGAAAAGTAGACAACTGTTTATGGAGCCATGAGCTGTGAACAGCCTCTTAGGTTTTGAAACATTGATTTATCCAGTTGGTGTGACATTTCAAACCATTTTACTATGGATGGCTGTGATCATGTGTTCCTTAATAGTCACGTTTCTTTTGGTCCCTGTCAGCAAAGACTATTGGAATTGCAACACCCAGGAAACCTGTCTTATCTGTCAGTGCAAGAAAAATTAAGGACAATGCAGCTGATTGGCATAACTTAATCCTGAAGTGGGAAAGCCTCAATGACGCCGGTTTTACCACCGCGAGCAATATCGCCAACTTGAAAGTCAGCTTATTGTAAGTACGTGTGGAGTTCCCATGCTCTGTATTGTGACATTTAACCATTAGGCCTAAGAGTCAAGGGAGTGAGGATTTATTGGTATAAATAAAGTAAAACAAAATATCGAACCAAAAGAATGGCAAAATGATACATGCAAATATGAACCATACATATACATTTAAATGCAGATGTGTGCTAGGTGTTGTGGTACACATTGGTAGGATATGCTGAAAAGGCAGGGACAGGAAGATTACAAATTTGACGCCTTGGGCTAAGGACATGGCTCAGTGAGTTACAACCAAGCCTGAGTTCAGTCCTCACAACCCACGTGGTAGAAGGAGAGAACTAAACTATGCAAGTTATCCTTGCCCGTCACACCATGGCATAAATGGGCCCATTTTTATATACACACAAATAAATGTAAAATTAAATATAAAATTATACTACATATTGTTTACATCTGTTTATAAAGTTAGAAAAAGATTGGGAAGAAGACATGATATTGTCCTTAGGAATGTGGGGTGGTAGGTAAATGGGATTTCGTGTGTATACTGCTGCCTGCCATTTATCCCTTCCTCCCTTCCTTTCATTTATTGATTTTGTTTGGTTGCTTTTTGGTTCTTTTTTAAGTAGTTTCCCTCTGCCAAGCTGGCCCTTTTTCTTTTGAAACAGTTTCCCTCCCCTAAGCTGGCCCTGAATACCCAGAGGCCTTTCTGCCTCAATCTCTTAACTTGCTGGGGTTACATGTGTGCACCGTACCTGGCTTATTTACATTTTTGGCAGGACCTCACTATGTTGCCATAACCCTCCTTAAGGAGTTGGAATCACAGATTGCACCCACCAGAACCATTGCACCCAGTTCATTTTATATACCTTTTTGTTTGTATATATGGATATTGTGCCTGTATATATAT
>JAQHUG010000231.1:279369-295576 GCA_028555095.1 Dicrostonyx torquatus | reverse complement strand
TAGATATGGAGAGAGTGGACAACCTTGTCTTGTTCCTGATTTCAGTGGAATCGCTGGGAGTTTCTCTCCATTTAGTTTGATGTTGGCTGTTGGCTTGCTGTATATTGCCTTAATCATGTTTAGGTATGTTCCTTGTATCCCTGCTCTCTCCAAGACCTTTATCATGAAGAGATAATTTTTTAGCCATAAAGAACAACAAAGTTATATAACTTGCAGGAGGACAATAGTTGGAATTGGAGATAATCATATTAGGCAAATTAAGTTTGTGTCTCAGAAAGACAAATATTGCCTGTTTCTCTCATTTGCGGTTCCTAGATTTATATAGATACCTTCAGTTATATATGTATATATGGCACCAAAGTAGAAAAGAAACTGTCTGGGGAACAAAAACAACAGATGAATGTAATGATAACGATAATAAAAAAATCCATTTTTCTGAGAAATCATGTTCTATAGAATACATAATACAGGTGCATGTACATGTGCTCATACACACATACACACACATGTACACATATACAATAGATGAATGTAATGATAATAGCAATAATTTAAAAATTCCTGATAAATTATGTTCTATAGAATACATTGTAGGAAGCTCTGTTTTAAAAGCACTTGGAGGCTGGAGAAATGGCTCAGCAGTTAAGAGCACTGACTGTTCTTCCAGAGGACCCAGGTTCAATTCACATTACCCATGTGGCAGCTCATGTCTGTAACTCCAAAATGTGACACTCTCACAAAGACATGCAGGCAAAATACCAATGCACATAGAATAAAAATGGATAAATTACAAAAAGCATTTAGGGAAGCACTTTTACTGTGGCAGAGGATGATGGTGGGGCTGGGGGTACTCTGCCAGGGAACCACGGGCAGGTGTAAACACACAGATCTTTGAATACTGTGCTGGATCAAGGGAAGAAACGGGGATAGGCAATCAAAAATACTTTCAGACTATAGCAGGCTCCACGTTGGCTAACTGCTCAGCCTTCCAGCTGATGCCTAGCTCTGTGATGCAGCTGGTTGTGGGAGTTTTTCCTAGGTCCTGCGCCTTTTTCTGGGTAGCATCTTTCATGGCTCAATAAATGTGTTTCAGAAGAAGCAGAAGTGTACTAATGAGCTGTTAGGTGTAAGCTCTCAGAGAAACTAGACAACATGCTGAACTTTCCCATGGGAAAAGTTGGCAGAACGGGACCCATCCAGCAGTCAGGAAGATAGACATCCCTAGTTTTTTTGGAGACTCAGAGATGGAAAACTCTGGAACAATGGGTCATTTGGCTGGGTATGATCCCCATAGCCCAAAATGGGGTGGTTTCTTCAAAGGATGTTTCAGTAGCAATAGCCAGCTCAAGGCCTTGCACTGGTTTTGGTAGGCTTTGAAATGTGAGCAGTAAATACAGTGCCCTTCATCAAGGAGAGCCTGGGATGGACTCACCTGTCTCCAGGTAAATGAATGCTGAGAAAGCACAGCCTTTTTCCATGATAACGAGAATGGTGTACCCCAGAACTTTGAAATGCTGACTTTCAGCTAGTGTGCACTTGTTTAGTTGCTTAGTTCTCGTAAATGAATTAGTAAATTTTCTTTAACAATAATTATTAGTAAATATTTTCAACACATTTAAGTAGAATTTTATATATTTCTATGTTAAAAGAAACAACCAAAAATCTTTTTGTGATAATAGATGATAAAATTTTCTGACCTAAATGATAAAAACCTTTATTTAAGGTGAGTGGTGCTGGCTCACATCTTTGATCCCAGCCCAGCACTCAGGAAGCAGAGGCAGGCAGATCTCTGTGTCTGAGGCCAGCCTGGTCTACAGAGCAAGTTCTAGGAGAACCAGGGCAGAGAAACCCTGTCTTGAAAAAAAATTAAAAAGAAAGAAAGAGAAGAAAAAAGCCTTGATTTGATATCTCCCATCTCTCATGCATATGTTTGAGTCCCAGCACCAAAAAAGAAACATTGAATCTTGTAAGATAATGAAGATGTATGCACAATTTATGCTTAATTTAAATTTTTGGTGGAAAAAATAAAACTTGATTACTGCCTGAAATATGAGTGAGGTTTTACATTTTGATCATGGGAAATAAATATGACTTCATAACTTAATTTTATAGTTGACCTAATTGTAAACTAGTTGTGCATTTTTGCCTACATAATAGTATTGAGCAAGTGAACAATCTACGAGAGATACAAGCACTGAGACGCCTGAATCCACACCCAAACATTCTTACGTTGCATGAAGTGGTTTTGTAAGTATATTTGAGCTTGGAGAGTTATCGAAAGTAGAAAACTTAATACTAAAGATTATTATTTTTTATCGTGGCTAGTCATTTAAAAACATTCGTTTTGTAGCTGAGAGGGTGACAGTTATCACTTCATCTTATTTTTATTTGAGCAAGTTGTGTCTCATTCCTGATATGAAAATGTTTTGATTTACCTGTGTTTGGAAAGCCTGTATCTTCAAGGTTTGGCTTCTGAAGCTTAGTCAGATCCATGCCTTGTTGTGAATTACTTTCTTATGAATGCATAGCATCTTCTTATCATAATTGATACAGTTTCATGATATTTTTCATTCATGTTTGTAGAATAATTTGCATAAAGTTTACTGTCAACCAAGAAAGCAGAGCATGGCCACAGCCATGGGACCCCCACCCTGCCACTGTATTTGCATTGTGCTTCTTAACTCACTGAGCTGGGAAGTCAGGCTACAGGTTCCAGGACCTGCCATTTTCTGTGGTTCGGTGCCCTAGGTACAGAAGCCATGTACAGCTTTCAGGGGACCCGACCTATCAAATTCTTAAAGGAACTCATCTGCCAACAAAAGTGTAGTAGATGTCAGTCTTGGGACAGTGTAGTTTAAAATGAAAATGCTAAGTCTCATCATAGCTGCATGGCCTCTTGGCCTGCAGTGTTCTTAGAAGTCATCTCAGCCACATATTGGAGCATTCATTTGTGATGTGCACAGTGCCAAGGTCTGTGAGTGCAGGACAGGCTGCACAGGCAAAGGGAGCCCTGTCAGGCAGACTAGAGGTGTACAGAGCAGCATCTGGGGCAATGTAGTTTTATGACTTGGGTCTGAATAAAATCAGAAGCTTGTTGGCATTCCCGGGCCTCTGCGCCACTCACTTTCCGACCTGGACCCCATGTAAGTGATAGCATTTGTCTTTCTTCGCTCCTCTGACAGGTTTTTGGATTTTGCCCCCACCTCCATTGTAAGTTATCTTGATTATATTGAAGTAACATATAACATAGATCAATCAAAACTAAATGTGTAGCTGGGCATGGTGGCACATGCGTTTAATCGCAGCACTTGGGAGGCAGAGGCAGGTGGATCTCCATGAGTTCAAGGCTCTATGAATTTGACCCAACCTGGTGTACATGAGTTTCAAGACAGCCAGAACTACATAATGGAGAGACCCTGTCTCAAACAGTAAAACAAAATAAACAAACAGAAAGACTATAGTACCATGCAGCCACAAAGCTTGATCTAAATTCATCAACTTCCAAGCTTTTCTCTTCTTTCTGCTGGTAATTAATGTTCTATTTTCATGATGTATCTTTTTTAAAGGTGATTTTAGAGCTTTGCTTTAGAGTTTTCATAGTATTTTATATTAGTTTTAGTCTAAATGTTGATTCAAAGTCAAAATCTGTGCCATCTTAATAATCTCATGGCCATTATGTTCTCTTATAAGAATGCCTTATTTACCAGAAATGTGTACAAATGCATATTAAAGGACTTGACTATGTTTTCTGATTAATACAAGAAAAAGTAAAGTCTGCTTTCTTCCACAGTGACAGGAAATCTGGTTCTCTTGCATTAATATGTGAACTTATGGACATGAATATTTATGAGCTAATACGAGGTATGTAATTTTGAAATGTAACCTGAGATGACCTTGTAACAAATGTTTGGGGCTCCCTATGTGTTGTAGCCGCTGCAGTGCTGTGGTGACTAGAGTGACAGGGAAGTGTGTGGTACGGAGCTGCTGCACTGGGCCCAGGAGGCACTGTTGTGACAGCCTCTTAGTGATGACTGAAGCCACAAGCTTTCTGGGAGATCCTGTGATTTGGATGAGGCTAAGGCTGCAGGCATGCCCTCCTCACAGGCTTCACTCTGAGGGTGTTTTGTTCTCACCTCCTCCCTTTGCTCACCATTCCCTTCTGTGCTCCCAAGAAGCCGAGCTCTCCCCTGGACTGCTATAGGGAGGATCACCCTTCCTTGCATTTGGAGCCTGACATAGCTCATATTCCAGAATGCTCCTTCGTTCCTTCCCTCTGAACAGTAAAGCATTGTTCAGGACAGCTCACTTGCTGAGATGGCCTGTTATGGCCTTGGATATGTGCAGAATGTCCTGAGGGTGCCAGGAAGCAGAGCTTTGGCTTTCATTGAGCAGATGTCCCTGAGTATCTGACTTCAAGGTTATGTTAGATGTCATGATGAAATGCAACTATGAAAGCGATATAGGAGATAGTCTATTTTCTAAATCACATAATACCCTGAGGACAAATGAGAAACAGAACCAAGCAAAAGCTGCCAGACCTGATGGGACATACCTGTAATCCAGGCTTATTGAGAGAAGGAGGAAGGAAGATTGCCAAGACTAACCTTGGCTAAGCTGCAAGACTCTATCTCAAATGTTAAAGAAAAAAGTGGTATAATGCTTGCCTAGCATGTGAAAAGCCTTGGGGCCAATCCCTAGTACTGGAGGAAAACAAATACATAAAGAAAAGAGAAAGAGCCGGGCGGTGGTGGCGCACGCCTTTAATCCCAGCACTCGGGAGGAAGAGGCAGGCGGATCTTTGTGAGTTCGAGACCAGCCTGGTCTACAAGAGCTAGTTCCAGTGCAGGCTCCAAAGCCACAGAGAAACCCTGTCTCGAAAAAAGAAAAGAGAAAGAAATGGAAAAGGAGCAAACAGTTGCCATAGAGTCTTGTGAACACGGTATTTGTGATGGCGCTCTGGTGAAAGCATCAGAGATGATTTAAAGCTTTGTCTCAAACAGCTGATTCTGGCACGTGCTTTGTCACCTAGTGACACCAGACCCCGACACTTTACGTTTTAAAGAATCTGTATAGGGCTGATGTGGCAGCTCACACCTGCAGTCCCAGAGTACCGGTGGCTGAGGCAGAATGACAGGAATCCAGAGGCTAGTATAGACTATAGAGCAAGTCCTTAGCTATATAATAAGGCCACATCTCAGAAAACAAACAAAACACAAGGGAGCCTGCACACGTCACTTCCTTGGTTGTTTAGTGACAATTTTATGTATCTGTAAGATACATACCTAATGTTAGAAACCTTCTTTTGCCTCCTGGGGTGTGGTACATTTATGCTTTATGCTCAAGGGGAGGAGAAATGTCTGTGTTGCTATGTGTTTAGACATTTGAGAAAGGTATATTTAGAAAATTGTATATTTAATTCCCAATAGCCAGGGGATTGTGTCATTGAAGAAACTGAAGCATTTCTTTCTATATCTACCTTCAGAGACTGTGAAAGACTTGCAGTTAGACCAACAATCATTGTTGACAGTTACCCAAACAGGTCTGTCTTATTTGCCTGCTGTGCAGGGTAACAATCACTGAAAGTTTTGCAAAAGGCAATTTTTTCTTAAGGTGGCCAAGTATGATGGAAACTCAAGTGTGTTTACCGTACCTAGGTCTATTTTCGGGACAGAGGTAGGTGGGGGAAAGTGTTGGGGTAGTGCACAGGTAATCAAACTTGATGGCTTTTTCTGGGACACAGGTTCAGAAGTGAGGGCATCAGTATGGTCTGAAGGTGACGTTTCCATCCTCCTAAAGTACAAAAGCTACCCCTGGATACTGTGACATGCCCAAGTGAAGAATCGGTGATTTTTAACAAAGTGGCTTTCGGGTCCCCCAAAAGGAAAGAAGGCAGCTGTTTTCACCATGGTCCACTAGTCAGATCAACTATAGCAAAACAGCAGGGAAAATAGTGCTTCATTTGCCTGCCCGCAGGACCTCCAAAATGAGAGGTTTTTGAAGCTATCTAAAAGCAAATAGCCAAGAGGGAACCTGAGGCTCAGAAGGGTGTTTCAGGGAAGGACCCAGTGTGTTCACGGGCTGGTCATGCCTAGAGTTGTGAGGATTCTGAGTGCTGCTGATGGTTACATTCTCTGTGTGTGTCTCTCTGTCTCTTTCTATTGACACAAGTTCTCTCTACATAGTACTAGCCATCCTGGAATTCACCATGTAGACATGTAGACCAGGCTGGCCTCAAACTCACAGACATCTTACTGCCTTTGTCTCCCAAGTGCTGGGTGCTAAGATTAAAGGCCTATGTCACCATGCTTGGCCAATGGTTACATTATTGAGAATGGCTCACAGTCCTTACAAGTTATTTCTGAGCTTTAAAAGATACCATTTTGCAATGATGAGCACTTTTCTGTAAATACCTAATAGAAGCTTGTGGCCTTTATCGTGAGTGCTGAGTATCTTTCACAGGCCAGGGGCTCTTTTGTCTGCACTGAATCTGGTATAGTTGTTGCCAGTTATACCAGGCACCCTAGATGTTAAAAGCTGGATAAAAGCTGGCAGCATTTACAAGGCATTTATTATTGAAATACACATTATGATTCAAGAATTAGTAACACATGGGGCAGGTGCCTTAGAGTCAGAGTAGTCTAGGCTGCTGCTACAGCTGACTGCCCGTGGCTGTTCACATCGCTCAGGTGCTGTTCTTTTTGGTTTTTCGAGACAAGGTTTCTCTGTGTTGCTTTGGAGCCAGTCCTGAACTAGCTCTTGTAGACCAGGCTGATCTCGAACTCACAGAGATCCGCCTGTTTCTGCCTCCTGAGTGCTGGGATTAAAGGTGTGCGCCACCACCACCCTCAGGTGCTGTTCTTAATACTTATAGAAATACACTGCCCAAGATCCCCTACATCTCTGCCTGTTGTTCATATCCCCACTTTATAGATGAGGAAAGCAAAGAGCAGGAAAAAAAGAAAAAGCACCTTGCCCAAGTAAGCACCTTGCCTGGTAAGCAGCAGAACTCAGACTTGAACTGAGCTTTGCTTCAGAGCCCATATTTTCAAGCACATGCACGCTGCTGAGAACAAACTGCCATTGGTCCTGTTTCTGTCATCACTACAGATGAGCTAATTGAGGTTTGAGGGATTAGGCAGTAATCCGGGGAAAGCTCTTCAGGTAGGACAGAGCTGGCATTGAGACTCAAGTCAGTTTTTGTACATATATAAGAAGGAAAACAGATATAAGCTCTCTAATCTTCAGGCAGGCTTTATTTACTCAAACACAAATAATAGACCACTATATTGATGATCTTATTCAGTGAGCCAAGCCCTGTTTGAGGGGTGAAGAAACTCAGTTTCTTCAAACAAAACTGAAATATTTCCATTTTCAGTCACCTGAGATGACACAGCTTCAGAGCACAGAACCAGAAGGACTGTGTCCTTGAGTTTGCCATGGATGACAAAAAGGGCTGCCCAGATCACTCAGGCTCTGCTCAGACTGGCATCCTACCTACATCATATTTCCGCTCTGGTCCTCAGTTCTCTGACGCATCTCTAGGAGCATTTGTGAGATACCAGGTGTTCCTTGGGTGACTCAGAAGCATGCCTGTGTACACACATGCTGTGGGCACAACCTCTGGCCTCCGATATGGAGGGCCATTGGCCGGGCCGGGCTGGGCCCAGCACGCAGCCTCTAAGCCCGACGAGAATGTCATGCTTTGGGTGGAGGACAGGGGTTTATGGGAGTATGTGTGTGCTGGAGCCTGTCACAGTGCAGCCAGTTTTCCTTCAGATGCCCCTGACTCACAGTGAACACCTGTCACTTCTTACAGTGTTTTACATTCTGAAATTGCACGTGACATTCCCTTGAGCTTTCTGAGGGACAGTACTCTGAAAATGTACCTTAGAAGACTCCAACTATGCAGACAGGAAGTAGCAGACAGGAGGTTCTCCAGTGGTTTACTAATGACCCTTTTCTTTAGACCGAAAAGAAGAAACTGGTAGGAATCAGACGTGCACTGAGCCTGGGAGGGCTGGGGTCTGTGTGAGATGACTGGACAATGGGTGGTTAGCTCACTCCTTTTCCAGGGTGTGGACTCTGAGTGTCTTGAACACTGGTCTTATGCCATTCCTCTGGTGCCTAACTTCCATGAGGACAGCCTCCCAGGGAAGAGAGCTGCTCCCATCACCTGGGCTTAGGTGAAGGAACTAAGGAATAGTGAGGGCTGGGTAGCTGGCCAGGACTCATGCTGGGGCCCAGGCAGCTAAGAAACTAGATTCTTGGATCCTGTACCCATGCTTGGGACTTCCTTGGGACCTGAGTGAGGGCCTTAACATCTGCTTTTTTTTTTCGAGATAGGGTTTCTCTGTGGCTTTGGAGCCTGTCCTGGAACTAGCTCTTGTAGACCAGGCTGGTCTCGAACTCACAGAGATCCGCCTGCCTCTGCCTCCCGAGTGCTGGGATTAAAGGTGTGCGCCACCACCGCAAGGCTAACATTTGCTTTTCTAACAGATCACCAGGTGGTTATGGTGCAGAGCAGAGACTAACCCATCACCAGATGGCTGTGGTACAGAGCAGAGACTAACACATCATCAGGTGGTTGTGGTGCAGAGCAGAGACTTCCCAACAGCCCAAGCTCCTGAGTCCAGTTTAGATAATAATACTAGCCAGCTTCATGCACTTGAGGGGCAGAGGGAGGCGAATCTCAGTGAGTTTGGGGCCAGTCTAGTCTACAAAACAAGCTCCAGGACAGCCACGGGTGTTACACAGAGAAACCCTGTCTTGAAAAATCAAACAAAAAGCCAAAACAAACAAATAAAGATCTGGATGTGTGGGCTTATGAGATAACTGAACATACCTTGCTGCCAAACCTGTTGACTTTCCTGAGTTGGAGGTTTTCTTTTTCTTTTTTCTTTTCGAGATTGGGTTTCTCTGTAGCTTTGAGAGTCTGTCCTGTCCTGAAACTAGCTCTTGTAGACCAGGCTGGCCTCAAACTCAGAGATCCGCCTGCCTCTGCCTCCCGAGTGCTGGGATTAAAGGCGCGCACCACCACCGCCCGGCCACTTGTGGCATATGTACACACACACACACACACACACACACACACACACACACACACACGTCAATTTAAAAAAGTAACAATTGCCCAGACATGGTGGCACAGGCCTTTAATCCTAACACATGGCAAGTAGAGGCCTATGGATCTTTGTGAGTTTGAGGCCAGCCTGGTTTATAGAGGGACCCTGTCTCAAAAATACCCAAAAGTAGATAGATAAGTATGTAGGTAGGTAGGTAGGTAGGTAGATAGGATAAATGGATAAATAAATAGGTAAATAAATAAGAAAAGTAAAAGATTTGGATACATAAACAAGACTGCCAAGTGCACTCCCCTAAGAGGAACGGTGTGAAGTCGGAGCCCTGGGACACACAGGGCAGAGGGACTCGGGCTGATTCCTTTGTGAGCCCAGGAATGACTTAAGGAGAGCCCAACCCCAGCAGGTGTGCGGGAGATGGAAGTTACATGGTTAGGCTGCCCTGAAACAGGGACTCTTCCTGCCTCAGCCTCCCATCCTGGAATTTCACATTTATCTCATTATACTTGGTTTCTGTTTTCTTTATATAGAAAAAAGGTTTTTGATACAGGATCTGATTCTGTAGCTTGCCTCAAACCTGTGGGGATCCTCCTGCCTCAGCTTCCCAAGTGCTGAAATTAAAGATATAGGGCACTAGTACAACTGGCTTTTGGGATTTTGTTGTTGTTGTTTGTTTTTTGTTTGGGGGGTTTTTGTTTGTTTGTTTTGTTTTTGTACTGGGGAATGCCCCTACTGCCTCTGGGCAAGTGATATGCAGCTGAGCTACTTCTCTGACGCTGTAGATATTAGGTTATAAAATCCCCCAAGTTTAAAAAAGATAACAAAAATCTTAAATTTTGTTGTTGTTGTTGTTTGGTTTTTGTTTTGTTTTTGAGATTGGGTTTCTCTGTATAGCCCTGGCTGTCCTGGAACTCACTCTGTAGACCAGGCTGGCCTTGAATTTAGAATTCCACCCTCAAGTGCTAGGATTAAAGGTATGCACCACCACTGCCCAGCTCAAAATCTCAATTAACTTTTAAAATTTATGTGTATAAATATTTTGCTTGCATGTATGTTTGTGCACCATGCCTGTGCCTGATGCAAATGGAAGGCAGAAGAGGGCATCAGGTTACTTGGAACTGTAGTTATGGATGGTTGTGAGCAACTTGTGGGTGCTGGGACCAAAGCCTGGTACTCTGCAAGATCAACCAGTGCCTCTGACCACTAAGCTGTCATGTGCCTCCCCCTTTTCTTTTATATATATATATTTTGGTTTTCTGAGACAGGGTTTCTCTTTAGCTCTGGAGCCTGTCCTGGAACTAGCTCTGTGGACCAGGCTGGTCTCGAACTCACAGAGATCCGCCTGCCTCTGCCTCCCGAGTACTGGGATTAAAGGCTCTCTTTTATATTTTTAAGAATTGTTTTATGGTCGGGCGGTGGTGGCACATGCCTTTAATCCAGGACAGGCTCCAAAGCCACAGAGAAACTCTGTCTCGAAAAAAAAAGAATTGTTTTATGTGTATGTGTGAGTGCCTGAATGAACGTGTGTGAGCTGCAGAGCCCAGAAGAGGTGTTTGAATCCCTGAAGCTGCTGCCCAGTGTAGTGCAAGAGAGTAAGTGCTCTCGATTGTTGAGCCCTCTCCCCAGTCCCTAACTGATTTTTTTCTTTTTTTAATTGATTTTTATTGAGCTCTACATTTTTCTCTGCTCCCCTTCCTGCCTCTTCTCTCCCCACTTCAACCATCCTCCAAGGTCCCCATGCTCCCATTTACTCAGGAGATCTTGTCTTTTTCTTCTTTCTACTTCCCATGAAGATTACATCTATGTAAGTCTCTCTCTCTCTCTCTCTTTTTTTTTTTTTTCCGAGACAGGGTTTCTCTGTGGCTTTGGAGCCTGTCCTGGAACTAGCTCTTGTAGACCAGGCTGGTCTCGAACTCACAGAGATCCGCCTGCCTCTGCCTCCCGAGTGCTGGGATTAAAGGTGTGCGCCACCACTGCCCGGCTGTAAGTTTCTCTTAATGTCCTCATTGCCCTAACTGATTTTTATAATTCTAGTAAATTATAATTTCATGTGAAACGGTCTAATAAAAATGATTTTGGTGTTGAATGAAAAGTTAGTTGCACTTAGAGACTGTTTTGTTTTCAAGACAGGGTCTCTCTATGTAGCTTTGGAGCCTGTCCTGAACTCACTCTGTAAACCAGGCTCGCCTCAAACTCACAGAGATCCACCTGCCTCTGCCTCCCAAGTGCTTAAAGGTGTGTGCTAGCTACCACCACCCGTGATTTAGGATCTGAAATCTAAGTTATTTTCTTTTGTTGTTTTGAGAGCACTGGCTCCCAGTTTGTCCTTTGACTGACACACACGCTGTGCTGTGCCTGTGCCCTCCCCTGAGTAAAGGCTTCAAAGTTCAATGGAGCTTTATACTTGTGCTCCCTATTTCCTGCAGTGCTTCCGGTTATCTTTTACAGGGGAACCTAAGCTGTCATATACTTTACTTATTTATTATTTTTTTTTAGAGAGGAGGGGGTCTTTTTGAGCCAAGGTCTTGTGCAATTCAGGCTAGGCTCAAACTCCACAGGTTGTGGAGGATGACCTTGAACTCCTGATCCTCTGGCCTCCTAAATGCTGGGATTGCAAGTGTGTGTGCTGCCACCCCCACAGGGTTTATGTTTATTCATAAAGTGGTGTGTGTGTGTGTGTGTGTGTGTGTGTGTGTGTGTCATTAGTAAACATATTGGCCATTCCTTGACTGCACAGGGAGAAGACATCCACTGTCAGAGAAAAAGATCATGCATTACATGTACCAGCTATGCAAATCACTCGACCACATGCACAGGTAGCTGGGAGGGTGTGGATCCCCCTCCAGCGTGCAGGGACACGGCTCTAGGCAGAGACGTTGGATCAGTGAGGTGCAAGTCATTCTCTTCTTTCTTTAATACTCAATGCAGAAACGGGATATTTCACAGAGATGTAAAACCAGAAAATATACTAGTAAAGGTAAAAACTTTTATATAGAAACTTGATATCAAAATAAAGGTAGAATATAAAGTTTTGAATGTTTTCTTTTTCTAGATGTATTTTTTTATTTTTAATTAAGTATATGTGTTTGGCTGGGCAGTGGTGGCACATGTCCTTAATCCCAGCCTCAGGAGGCAGAGGTGGGTGAATCTTTGTGAGTTCAAGGCCAGCCTGCTCTACAGAGTGAGTTCCAGGACCGCCAGAGCTACACAGAAAAACCTTTTCTTGAAAAAGAAAAAGAAAAGAAGAGAAGAAAAGTGTATGTGTTTGAATGTGGGTATGTGCACAAAAGTGTAGGCAGCCATGGAATAGCCAAGATTCAAGACCTCTGGAGCTGGAACTGCCATGTGGGTGCCGGGAACTGAACCTGGATCCTCTTGCAAGAGCAATACACACTCTTAACCACTGAGCCATCTCTCTAGACTCATAATATAAACTTGGATTCACTGCATATCTCTTCTGTCCCAGATAGCTGGAAAGTATGGTTTGGGTTTGAGTTTCATGGTGCTGGAATAGAAGCCTTGTCCATTCTAGACTGTCTACCCTGGCCTGGATTAGACTTGGTTCTCCCTCCAAGTTTGTAAAAGGAGGCTTGCTTTAGCAAATGCTGTCTGCATTGTTGACTTTCTCCTGGAAGTATGCAATATAAGGAGGCAGTTTGCTCAACAGACAGCTACTCCCTGTCTGGGAATGGACATAGCCATTCTCCATGCTGAATGTCGGCTTAGGAAAGGGCGGGTTTGAGGGCCTTCCAAATTTGAGATTTCTCAGACTTGAGATATGTTCTGAAGTACCCTTACTACCCAAATTTAAAGTGTACCATTCATGGTTTCTCTAACTGACTTGTTATCAGAAGAGTCCCCTTGAGCCACATGGCTGCAGGAAGCCTGTGTGCAGTGAGGCTAGAACTGAGCCACCCAGAACAGATGGCCTTGGGAGCTGGTGTAGGAGGGTGTATGTGACTGGTGGAAGTACTCATCTGGATTTGGGTGCCTTCTAGACACCGGGAAGTTCGTGTTCTTGCATTACAGTGTATTCTTCCAGCACATTCTTCACTAGAGTCACTTAAAAAGCCTATACATAGTGTGCTGTGAGCTGTTTAGATGCTGGAATTTTCCCCTAGTTTGTATGTTTAGATGGTTTATGTGACAGTGGCTATAGACTAAGATAGAGCCAACCTTGCTCTCTCTCCCTTACAGCAGGATGTCCTGAAACTAGGGGACTTTGGGTCATGCCGGAGTGTCTATTCCAAGCAACCCTACACAGAGTACATCTCTACCCGGTGGTACCGGGCCCCGGAGTGTCTTCTCACCGATGGGTTCTACACGTACAAGATGGACCTGTGGAGCGCTGGCTGTGTGTTCTACGAGATTGCCAGGTAGAGCAGGGCCAGCACCTGAGCCTTCTTCGGTGATGTGGGCAGGTCATATGGTGAGGCTGGGCAAGGCACTTGCCAGCTCCTTCCTTTAAGTTCCAGGATGAGGTCATTCTGGTTTCTGCTTAGTTGCTACTGCACTGGGCTCTCCCGCAGCAGGCAACTGACTAGGTTTTCATCTCACTTCTTGCTAAGTACTTGCCCTTACTTGCATGGCCTGGGCTAAAGTAGTACCAGCAGGCCCCATGGCAGGGTGGGGCTGGGGATAGGGCTTGATCATGCAGGGACTACAGGCAAGATCAGAGAAACAAGGCAGCACCACCCTGCCACAGTGTGGGCATGAGGCTCCTCCTGGCACAATTGGACTTCTCTAGAAAGCCCCCAGCTCACACCTCCTCTGACTTTTTGATACCATCCATGGGAAGAATAGTTGCTGAGAACAGATTGGGGGTTTCACTCAGAGGTGAGTGTTATCTTCCTTAATCAGGCCCAGAGAGGTGTGGGTGCAGCCTTTGCTTCTGGGGGATCTTGAGGTGAAGTATCAACACAGGCTGACCGGGGGTCAGCAGTCCCACCTACTCTTTTAACTGCTATGGAATAATGGTGTGGACTGCACTTCAGGCCTTCTTCGGTACTGGTCTGTATAGACGAATAATGTCATTTGGGAAGCCCAGCGGTGACTTTACTGGGGCTGTAAATGCCAGCAGACAATTCTTTGAGTTAGTCTGGAAGGGTATTTAAGGATGGATAATTAAGAGTACAGCAGCCAGCGACATCTGAGCAAAATTTCAGACAGCCTCAGGTGAGCCATTAGTAATCATGTCCTCTGTTCAGGGCAATTTTTAACCTCTCACAATGTCCCCTTTGGCCATGAAGTTAAAGGAGTCCTACTGCCAAAGTTTTTGTTGTGGCATGGAACATGGATAATGTCCCCAAATTAGAACAGCTCTGAGCTGAAGGCTTCCTGAAACTAATCTGCCAACATACTTGACTTCGGCCACCTGGAGTTTCTCAACCAAACTCCTGTGGGCTGACAGGAGGTTCTGTGAAATCCATTTCACAGTAGAGAAACTAGGGTGCTGGACTGAGGAGTGAGATCCACTGACCGCCTCTTAAGAAATTCGTAGGGGGCTGGAGAGATGACCCGGAAGTTAAGAGCACCAACTATTCTTCCAAAGGACCTGGATTCAGTTCCCAACTCCCATATGGTGGCTCAAACCATCCATAATTCTAGTTCCAAGGGGTCTGATGTCTGATGTCATCCTCTGGGCATCCTTGGTTACATGGCAGGCAGATGGTACACAGACATGCATGCAGGCAAAACACCCATACACAGAATTTTTAAAAATTGGACTGAAGAAATGACTGAACAGTTAAGAGCACCGGCTGCTCTCCCAGAGGTGCTAAGTTCAATTCCCATCTGTAATGAGATCTGGTGCTCTCTTCTGGCCTGTAGGCAGACACAGAGACAGAACACTGTATACATAATAAATAAATAAATCTTTAAAAACATTTTTTAAAAAGTATAAGTTTAGGCCAGGAGGTAGTAGTGCACACCTTTAATCCTAGCGCTTGGGAGGCAGAGGCAGACGGATCTCTGAGCCTGGTCTACAGAGTGAGTTCCAGGACAGCCAGGACACAGAGAAACCCTGTCTTGAAAAACAAAAAACAAGCAAAAAAAATTAAGCTTAGACATGTCTTACAAAAAAAAAATGAAGAGAGAAAGAAAAAGAAATACTTGGGGCAGAAGGGAAAGCCCAGGCCAAAGAGAGAGCAGCAGTCTCTAGATCAGAGGTTTACTTCTGGGACAGCCTGTGTGTGGGAAGCCTGCCTCATTGCAGTGCACTTTCTTGTGCCCCTGCAGCCTACAGCCCCTCTTCCCTGGCGTGAATGAACTGGACCAGATATCAAAAATCCATGATGTCATTGGTACACCTTGTCAGAAGACACTCACCAAGTTCAAACAGTAAGTGTGATGGTCCCTGGAGGCTGCTGTGCACTCAATGCCTGGGCCCCAGCCTTTCTACAGCAGGCCAGGGATGGTGCTGAGAGCTGTTTCCATGACCCCATGACATTTTCTAGGTCACCCACCCATTTGGGCTTCTGCTGTCATCCATCTCTCTTGGTGGCTCAGAGAGCCACACTCTTCTTGAGACACAAAAAGCTCTCCCAGTCTCTCAGGAAGGCCTAGTATTAGGTTTTGTCCCCAAAGCATTTATATGGGACTTGGGTCTGCTTGGATGAGAGAGAATGGTTGCTTGTCAGAAAGGCTGTTTGTGATGACTTCCTGAGGCTCCAATCAGCAGTCAGGGGGTAACAATGAATCCCAGCCCTTGCAGCCCCATTGGAGTTTTGATTTTATGAGAGATGAAGCTGACGCCCGTAGGGAGTAGGAAACTTGCTAGAAAAGATCTCCCAGAAGCCCCGTGGTCCAAGGAAGGTCAGTAGAAAAGCCACCCACCTTGTTTTCTCCTAGTCACCTTTAATTCTAGTCACATGGGAAGGTAAGGTTTCTGCTTTTACAGGCAAGGGAGTCTTGTACATTTATAGCACACACATCCCTGTTTATTAGGTTTACTTTACAGCAAAATTGAACAGGAAATGCAGAATCATCCCTTGCACAGCCTCCCTCCAGCTCAGAGCAAAGTGTTTTATCTGGCAATTGAGCTGCACTGATGGTTGGGTCTCGCAGAGCCATTGGCTTAGCAGGATTCTCTCTTGGCGTTCAGGAGTTGTATGTTCTTTCTCTTTTTTTTT